>DVVJ01001855.1:0-10590 GCA_018234505.1 Junonia neildi neildi
TCTAGTATCGTTGAGTTAGTATCCCATAACACAAGTCTCGAACTTACTTTGGGGCTAGCTCAATCTGTGTGATTTGTGCGTAAATATTTATTTATTATTATTTATTTATACTTATAGCCTGATAATGATAAAAACAATGAAACTTGATTCACATTCCGTCATAATACTTCATGACATAACAACCATATCATCGAAACAAATAAAAGCACAATAAAAGCTCCTGAGGGCAGAAAGCGCATCGCATTCAATTGTTATACCTACATATATTTCATCGCGGATGTTTTGATGAAGCGGCGGGAGGCTCCCCGGGGAGGGGGGAAGGGGGGGTGGAAATAATGGTAAAAACGTCGACACCGCTAGGGAACGCGATGGTGTGTTTTTTTCGCGTTTTCACCGTTATGGTTAAGGTTTTAAGGGTATTTTTGGTGGCTATTTATTTGTGGATTTAATTAAGATGTCTGTTCTGTTTATCAAATTATAGAAGATTTGTACTACAGCTTCTCTCTTATCTCTTAAAGATGCACTAATAATAAGTACAATAAGGTGGCGTACCGGCACGGTCTGTAACTATTGAGCTTTTAGATTTTTTTATTCATCGATTTTTTTGATTATCACGTTTATTTTATGATATGCCTGTCATTTTGTAATAAAAGCTAAAAACTATTGTAAATTCGATTTTAGGAAAAATAACAATAATACTGCCGTTGAACAAAAGTTCATAAAAAATGACAATTACAATTAATTACAATTACTAATCTTGTGGGAATTAAATGTCGGTATCTAAATGATTAACATAGAGTTATAGATGTATAGAAATAAACACCATAACACTTTTGTTCTTATTCTCTACCACAAATATAGTTGTAAATACAAGTAGGTAAGCACTCTTTAGAAACTCTGAAAATATATTTTTTTGTTCCAGTGAGCAATGGCGCACTCAGCGCATGCGCGGCACAAGCTGGCGGTATGGACAAAGACGGCAAGAAGAAGCACACGAGGCCAACCTTTAGTGGGCAGCAGATCTTCGCGCTGGAGAAGACCTTCGAGCAGACCAAGTACCTGGCGGGGCCGGAGCGCGCCAAGCTGGCGTACGCGCTGGGCATGACCGAGTCGCAGGTTAAGGTAAGAAGATATCTTCATTAAACATTTACATCAAAACAAAAATTCGCGACACAGCGGGATTCGAACCTTCTGCCTAGCCGGGGCAGGTGCTCTAGCCATTGACCTATGGGTCGCTTCGGACGCTGTGTCGAAATTCCTGATCTGATGATTCTAATAGAAGGTCTAAGCGACCGTGGTGCCGTCTATGGAGGAATTTTTACAGAGTCCCTAACCATTCAAAGATTCATTTTTAGAATTAATTCTTTGACGAGAATTCATTATAAAAATGAATCTTTGACGAGAGCGGACCATGCTATTTCATATTGTTTATTCCCCACGTGTGGAATAACACGAAATAATAAATAAACAATTTGAGATATCTTTCAATATTTGTATAGTTGGTACCTAATGTTGACTTTGGTGGAAAGAAATGACGAACGGAGGTCTCGCTGAGTTTTAAGGTTTTTTCTCAGGTCTGAGGGTTAACTTTGCCGAAACAGTGGTAGGTTTATTTGACGCTTAAAAAGAGGATGTCAATAATTCTTATTTAGAATAAAAATTTTCTATATTGGAGCGCGCCAAGCTGGCCTACGCGCTGGGCATGACCGAGTCGCAGGTTAAGGTGAGATTATTACCTCCATTTTCACATTGCTTTACAAATAACGCTTCATAATTAACGACTCCAAGAAGATCTTTGGATATTGTGTTGGAAGTCCGGAATATACAGACAACACAAACACTAACACACAGAACAAGACAGATATGGCCACTACAGATGACTGTCATGAGTGGAGATCGAACCAACAACCGTTAGCAACATTCACAACAGTCAAAAATGTCGAAATTTTTACAGCATTTTTACTCGGACTTTAACCAGGGTATATTTCTTTCTAGTCTAGGTTATAAACAAGTTCTAAGAAAACATATTTAATTGAACTTCGGCTAATTGAACTTAAGATGTCTATAAGAAATAATAAGTAGGGAATAGGACCTTATTAGTAATTTACTGGATAAAATAGTGGCGAACAACATATTATTGCCAAAATACGATAATATACCTATCTACATTTTTAAAGAATTATTCATTTATTCGGCATTATTCATTTAACTTCAGCTTATAGCTAAAACTTGTTCCCTTTATTTTAACTACACTAAATTTTTCTGTTAATAAAATCATTAAGCATTCACACAATAACATAATAAATAACAAGAAAAAATAAAAACCGAAAGCATTAGATCAATTACGATATCGCTAATCCTTTTACAGTTGAACGCAATTAGTTTTAATATTCGTCTAACACGAAACACAATAAAGCATAGAGATTAAACATCGTCCGCTAATAGGGTAACACTTCTCCCTAATACCGTCCACAATTGTAGTAGTTTAACTACAAATTATTGCATACAACTTTGATCCTTAAACTATTGTAAGAAGGGTGAAAGTTCTGTGATGGTATTTCATGTGTGTGCCCGTGTGTTAATCGGATTACAGAGATTGAAAAGTCAATCACTTACTCGCGGCGAATCAAACGTTTGGATTAGTGACATGTGGCGCGATCGCTTATAGGGATACGTTGCTATGGGTTGTGTTAATTGTAGTGTTTAGTTTCATAGTAAATGTGTTAAACTACTTAATATCATTGATCTGTAGGTGGTTAAATAAAACGCAAAATAGAAGGCGTCAAAATTATGTCCAAGCACCAAGATTTCGCGACAATTATGTCCAAATAAGTAGTCCTAAACTCCTAAGGATCCTTCTCCTCCTAATTTTTAGCAACAATATACATAGGTATAGAATAAGGAATTTACATGTAGATAGGCATACGGTTTTTATAAGAATTTCTAAATTTACTATACTACGATACTAGAAAAACAAATTAAGCTTCTAACAACTACAGTATGCGAAATTAACGACAAATAATAAGCTTACTATATAACATAAATATTATAATTTTCAACATAATATTTACTTCCAAAAAAATAGCAATAAAATAAAAGCACTCCATTCAAAAGGCGCAAAAATACATTTAATTTTAAACTAATTAGACCGGAGCTTACCCTCGCTAAACGGCGGGGACATTAGCTAGAACATTAGGGGCTATTATGAACGCTCTCCATTATTGGCACTCGAATACAAACGATTTGTTCGATATACATTGCTGGCTAGACATGGAACGTACATAATATTGGTGGTGAGATACCACTAAGAGAAGATCTAAGTCAAAAAAGTGTAGGTATACTTGTACTTCCCTCGACTTGAAGCTACTTTCCGAAGTGGTGGTAAATTAAAAAAATATATGACATGTAAAGTGCTTTTATGACTATCACGAATAAACTATACTTTGAGCTTGAGTTTTGAGTGAAAACTTTAAATCTTTAGTCTTTATAATAATTTTAGAAGTGGTAGATTTTCTCATTTAGGAGATTTTTTTTAATTAAAGTTGTTATAAAAATAATAAACACTGTTAGATTACAATCTTTTCTCGCGAGATTGTAAACTGTCGAAACATTGGAAATCATAACGAAATAGAATTTTATTTAACATTTAATTTTCGTCAAATTATAATAGAAATAAAATGTCGCGATATAGATTGTAGTCTTACGACTTTTACGGTGTCATAATATAGCCTCGGTTCCTAGTTACCAAGCAATGGATTGGTAGAAAGGGTTTCTCTCAATTTGTAGGATAGAGTGAAGCAATAAAAGGGATACGCCTGTGGTCGCGGTTTGCGATGTAGGGACGATATTGAAACATCCCGTTTTGTGTATCGTTTAAATTCTATTTTCGTTTTATCGGATGTGTTGAAGATAAAATAACTTTTTGTGAATATTTTTTTTGTTGAGTGTCTTTGTGAATGTTCGTAATTAGATATTCGATGGCTTTATGGTATCGTTTATTTCTAAAACAAGATATTTGAAGATTTTTTTAGAAATGCGATTATTAACTAAATGGCTGTGAATATAGATAGGCTAACAATAGATCTGAAACAAAAGTAAATGAAATAGACAGAAATGAAATAAAAAATGAATCACCATGGGAGTGTAAAAAATATCTTAAAACATAAGTGTAACATAGGGTATTTGTTTCAATTTTTCACAAAATTAAAAAAACGAAAAAAAAAACTCTAAGTGAAATCAAGTTTACATTCCGTCAAAATCCATAAGAGAATCTATCAATTAAATCTATCCAGTCATCATTTACTGCATATTCAAGGGAACTGTCATAAATAACGCGATGACACCCCCCACCGAGTTAGCGTTTAATTCTGAGGGGTCTATCGTTGCACTAAGTAGAGAGATCCATTTAGGGTTGATGCTGGGCATGACGTTTTTACCCTAGCTAAGAACTATTTAGTATAAGTAGATTATTAACTAGAGTCATGAAGTTAATCGTCAATGTTTTTAAGAAAAAGATAGGGTATAAGAAGCATGAGTGCCACCATATTTAATAACTGTCTCTTACGTCTTTTTACTTTACGTCTTCACCTCGTAAAAATTAATTCATTAATATTTTGGCTTACTTAATTGTTGATGTTCAATTATTTATAGCTTTTCTAAACGAATGGATCATCTAATGCAAATTCATGATAGGTACATTAGTCATAATAATTTCATTGACTAAAAAAAAAGAAAAAATATTTTAAATGACAACAAAAACATTGCCTTTAAATATAAAATCGAGATAAGCAAACTAAGAGCTGCGTGGTGAATGAGTCACCACGCAGCTCTTAGTACCGATAGGACAACAAATATATGCATAAAATTTTCCGACTATAAATTTCTTCAGAGTGTTTTTCCATAACCAAATATACCATTGTGCAAGATTCCATTAAACTTTCAATACAATTGGATATAATTCGATATATTTGTATCACAAGATACACTCGCAGCGGAACCCGATGAGCTGGAAGTAACGCGATTATGTGCGAAGTGATATTGACGGCTTACGACTTTTGCCCCGTCATGTCGGTTGTGATTTGTTCTTGTAGCACTTGGATGTGACGTGATATAAGGTATTGTAAGTATACTTATACAAACACATTAAGAGGAATCGTGTTCTTTCGTTTTTGGCCAATTGTGGCAATGGTAGCAGTAATAGCAACTTTTGGTACAACTGCAGCAGAATTACAGAGTTACTTTAAAATTTGTCTTAAGAGTAAAAACACTAGGTAGGTAGTTCATTTTTATTTTGTACGTATTGATAGAGGCCATTAAGATTTTATTTAGATACATATCAACCATAAGTAAAAGTAGCGTACCTTATTTTCTTATTACCCGATAAGAATCTAAATCAGATCACTAACTCTTATACGAAATTAACAGGTTATTTCTATTAAAACAGGAAAAATAATCAAATCAAGAATTCATAACAACATTGATCAAAATAAAAGCGAAAGCATTAAGCAAATTATATTAACAGAATTCAATCCAAAACAGAATGATCTATAATCCTTTATAGCGCTAAATACGTACAATACGACCTCTTACTTGCCAATTGAGCTCAAAAGCCAATCCACATTGGTGCATTCGCCCTACAAACTTCCGAGGACATTTGGACATGATAAAATGAACCTTAACGCAAGGACATAGAGCTTAGATAAGGTGTAATTAGTGATGTTTCCCCTCTATGGTGTCATAGCTCATTTAGCATTCGATGGAATTAATCCATAGGGAAGATTAAGTGAGGGCGAGTCACATGTTTACGCATGTGGCGCTCAGGCGGTGCATCGCAGTGCAATTGTTTCTGCCGCTGTGTTTACTGTTCTATTCTATTAGAATATTTGGGGCGCAAATAAGTCGGAATGGAGCGTGATACATTAAACTAATTATACGGAAATTGTGAATTGTTAGCGTTAGTTTTATTAACGGTGTTCGGTTTAATTTTGTATCGCTGTTAGGTTCGTGTAATTGTATTGTTATAGGTGTTTTCATTTCAATGAATGATTTTTTGACTTTATTTTACCAGTTATTTGTTCGTGAGTTATTATTGCTCCTATATATTTTTGGTTTAAGAAGTTTTAAGAGCATCAAAAGTAGCTAATGGATTAATGAAAAACGTATTGGGCTACTTAGCTTTAAATATTATTCGTCTTATTACGTGTGTTTTGAATTAAAATCCCGCATGCTTATTTATCTTAATGACACCTTTAATCGACGTTGACTTGCAGTTAGTTGAGTCAGACGTATAAATATACCGATTCAATATGTCATAAATTCCAGAATAATTTCTGGACTGTAGGATCATTAAAAATGTGCATCAGCCTATTATGCAATTCCAAGCAAAAACGTTAAAATATTATTAGCAATTAAATGTCAATAATACTCATAGCCTGGACCACGTCATTACTATCATATTTATTGGGACTCATGATTGACATGATACCGATCATAAGCAATAAACATCGATCTCAAAGATGCGCCCATTGTACTGAGCAATAAAACGATAACAACGCTGTGGGAAGAATCCATCGCTGGTCCAGGACCATTGCTAGTTGAATTTACAGCTGCAATAAAAGCAATGTACGACGATTTGCATTTTGAGTGGTTCTGACTGACCAGTAAATCAGGCTGTAAAGTTTTAAGGGCCCGGAATGCGAGCCATGTTTATGGAATTTATAATAATTAGAAGTGGCCTGTGTTCTGTTGGCAAGCGGGCCTGGCAGAGCGTGTCTGTTTATTTATTATGGCTGTTACAGTTTTGGTCTGTTAGGTTAGATGTTCTGTCAGTTTTAGATTCGTTATTAGGTTGGTTTCACTGTGGTGTACTGAAACCTTCTCTCTATACAAAGCCGAACCTATTTTCGCAGAACTTGTAATTTGTTGCTGAAAGCAAAGTTTTATTGTAGTCTTAACATCAAAACTGACATAATTTAAACTGGCAATAATGTCGTACGAAAATACCATTTTGAAATTATTGACTATACCGGTATATTATATATAGGGTACCGGAGGCCCAATTCCCCACCCCTTCCCTATTAATTCCCCATCCATTCCCCCTCCATTCCCCTAAAAGGCCGGCAACGCATTTGTAGCTCCTTTGGTGTTGCAAATGTCCATGGGCGACAGCATTCACTTTCCATCAGGTGATCTATCAGCTCATTTGCCGCCCTATCCCATAAAAAAAAGATAGGAACATAAAGGATGACTCGATGTCCAATGAAACCAATATTTGTCATAAGAGGACAATTATTGGACGAGTGGCCGATCATGCTCTCGTAAGCGCTATAGATTGAAAGATGATAGACGGGCTTACCCATTCAGCGTCCATCTTTAATAACTCATTCTGATCCACCAGCATTGTATATGCGCTTAGAGTCTGAGATTAAACTACAATTTTGTCGACCGTCGAGCTAAAAATGTTCTTAAATAGATAGATAGATATAATATAAAATGTAGGTTAAAACGAGTCCTATAAAGGAAACTAGCTGGCCCGGCGAACTTCGTTCTTACAAATATCAAATTGTCATCCATACGTCATTACATAGCTGTCATTTGCGTTTTGTTATTCCAGGTATGATTATTTTTTGTTATACCACGTTTTATAATTACTAACGTTTCATGTCAAGTCACACGGGAATGATGTCGAATGGGATAAAAAGTTTGCCAATTTTCAGCTAAATCGGTTCAGCCGTTCTTGAGTTATAAGTGGTGTAATTAACACGACTTTCTTATCGTATAAGATATAAAACATAAATGATCCGTGATTCTTTTAATGAAATTCAGCGTATGATGCTTTATGTATGAGTAAACAAAGCATTACCTGTTTTAATTTGTCATACAGAAACAAAGCTCCGTTTACAAATCATTATTTCTATCACAGATATATTAAGAGATATGAACGTATATTATGTCCAATCATTTGTAGATAATATATATGTCGATCAAAAATAATCATCCGTCAAACTGTCCTTTACTGCCAACCTCGATCGCACTTAGGACATATAAAATGGACCGCTTTAGCAGATCATAATCGAAATTTTTGGGTCGATGAATGTCAAATATAAAGTGGTTTTGTATTAATGAAAATATCATTTGAAATTGAAGGATTATACCAGTATTTCGATTTCACGTGAACAAATAGTAATTTGGAATTAATCCCAGTAACTAATTTTACGGTTGTTAATTTGTGATTAGTTTGTGAATATGCATATAAGATCCATTTATATTCATCTATATACATAAATATATAACATGAAATGGATCATATATTTTTTTTATTTTTATGGGCGTTTCAAATCCGAAAGAAGTGCTTTTACATCTTTTTGAAGAACTTGCGATAACTGTTTTAATATTTATTTGTAAAGTAAATTTGGATCCGCTACAAGAATTTCAGATAAATAAACATCAGCCAACTAAGCAGTATCAACATAAGGGACAATTGCCAACAAAATTTAAACTTTTTACTTTAATCTATAAATCTAATACACATTTTCCATGATATATAGTGACTTATCATGATATCTCTGGAACTTTGACACCAAAAGATTTTAAAGTTGGCAGGAATATAATATTTCTTTTGCAGTATAAATAGCCATCAATCGATTTTCTGAAATTTCATCCTTAAATGGATACAAACAGACACCATTGTATGTAAAATATATGTAAGCAAACCCACCACAACTGCTAGTGATAATATAAAGACTGTAGGTATACATAAACAAAACAATTTCAAACGTAATACGACTGAAAACATTTCAAACGGAACACACATCAAGCGGAGCACATGATAGAAAAGATGAAAGCCTTTGAATATCACACTCAAGTGAAGTGAAACATGAAATTAGACGTCTTAAAATAAAACGCTGTGACGTCACTGTCTCCGTGCCTTTGTTCCGTCGCCCCCGGCGTCTCTCGTATCGTTTTGACATCAACGAAATGTTAAGCACCAGACATTTATTCCGGACAAAAGGGAAATCTTCTAAAACTATGTTAAACGCCCCACTTGACAGGGAATTCAGAATATTCTTGCATTTTTGGGACATACGGATGTATGTTTTAGAAATGTTACGGGTTTTCGAGTGACCTATTTTCGGGTTTCCTTTTCATTTACGTACGAGTATAAATGTAAATTCGGGACACGATAAGAATTAAGCGTGACAAAATATGTTTTTAATTACTGCTTGCTTGCTTTAATAATGTATTTTGTTTTTAGATTAGAATTAAGCAATTTGTAAAAACCATTACTCTTTTTTGCTGGATAAAATGTAACTACGCAACTATCATTAAAATACAATTACATTTCAATTTAAGGAAACGATATAGAGATGTACCACGGCATTACGTAATAAATTTAAAAGGTACGTTTTACCAGAAAATAAAGTAAAAAACTTTACGAAAATTCCCATAATATTTTCCATGTTATCTTTGTTAGCAGAATCCGTCTTGTAAATTCTGCTTAGCGTTCACTATTGTATCTGTCCTCTTATATTTAAGGCGACATTTCTCACGGAAAGCAATTTTAGCATTAAGAAAATCTCTGTTTTAGCCACAAAACCATTAGAGCTCTGCGACAGACAATGCAAGGCCCATTAAAGATGTCGCCCATACATCCTTGGGTAGGAATTTAGAACAGCCTTAAGTTTGTACCGAGTTTACTGCTACTTGAAATTTAGAATTTCGTTTCGCGAAACATTTTAAACGTGGAAATGTATCTTACATTTGACGCCTTTTGATTAAATTTAAGATGGTAGAATGTAAAATACATACTGATGACTTCTGTTAGGTACATACATGTGAATACTGTGAGACATTTTGATTTTGACAACATTAAGATTAATGACGCAAGATTGGTGGACTTGTAATTTCCACTGGCTAATGTCATTATGTGGTAATCTTAGACAGTAAATGGTATCCACGCAAGCTAATCGGCAGCCAAAACGTAGTAGTAAATATATGAATATGAAATATATGAATATGAAAAATAACATGGTCATGTTATTTTTCAAATATCACATAGTCAGGCCCAGACCCAGTTTTAATAACAGAAGGTACATGTAAAGTTTATTTTTCTTATACTAAAAAAATAGTTTACCATTTTCTGACTTGAACTGGCTACGAAAATAAAAATTTGTTAATTTATAATAATTAGATATCAAAGTACGTTGGATATAATTTAATTAAACATTTACAAAATCTAGGGTAGTTTAAACATGAGCTTCTAGATACTCCGGAAAATTAGAGATTTCTCAAGGGATGGTCAAATAACTTTATATCAATATTCCACGTCGTCACGAGCTGCAGTTGGACAAACTTTCGCAACTGTCCCCAATGTATATTTAATTAAGTCAATAGCAATTAACATTTCACGTTCATATCTTAACACTGTTTGTTATTTAAATTACTACGTAGTTGCTTAAATTGTATTAGTCTTTTGGCTCTAACAACCTGTATTGTTTTAAAGATGTTTCTATATTTTTACCGTGGGAGAGCCATGCATTTGTACGAATGGGCCGGCTCGACCGTAGTGATACCACGGCCTCACAGAAAACC
>DVVJ01001856.1:0-10589 GCA_018234505.1 Junonia neildi neildi
TGATTTTTAGATGAAAATGGTCTCGAAAATTATTTTTGTGACCATTTTCACCTAAAAATTTTGGTAAAATGTTACGTAACGTGTAGGGGGAGGCGTACAGAACAACGTTACGGTGCGTTACATGTTGTCTAAAATCTTCAAAAATTGCATTACGTAATACTTGAATGACCCCTAACAAGTATAGTTCAGAGTTCTATGAATTTCCTTATAGTTAGTTGATATTTTTTTGCTGTCATTTATTACTTCTGCAATATTAACATTGAGAAACACTTGTAAACATAAAGTAGGAAAACATTTGAGACAAGATAAGTGGTAGTTTTATACAACAAAGGAGTGGTCTTACAAAATGAAAGAAAGAAAGAAAGTTTTTATTTGGGACACGTAGGTATACAAAAAAATAAAAAAATAATCGATATTACAAATTAAAAAAAAAAATAAAAAAATGATGGGTACCTATGGCTTATTCATAAATTGTTTAAGCCTCCAGTTTGGGTCAATTGGGTATGCATTATTGCACTAAAATGCAGCATTTTTCCTATACCAAGTTTCTATCTGCCTCCATACCAAAATTCATCTAATTGATTTAGTGGTTTAAAACTGACCAGACATTCAGACAGCCAGACACTTTATAATATTAGTATGTACTATATTAGTATGTATTAGTATGTACTTTATAATATTAGTAGTACTATATTTATAATATTAGTATGAGTTAAATATTTTTTGTATTGTATGATTTGTACTTTTCAGATTTCTTATCTTTCATTTTATTCAGTTACATTTATAAAACCAGTAAGAGTTTTTTTATTATTTTAACCAAAAACTCAAGCATATTACTGGTTTGTGTTTCTTTGTGATTAAAAATTGTATATGCAGTGTAATATAAGGAAGTAATAATATGATAATATTATGTATGATGCATCAACTCCCACAGACGAGGGCACAGATTAACATGTTGTTATGTCACAATATTATAATATAACATTCAAATTTCTATATTATTTACTTAAATATGGACAAAACAATAAGATAAATGAAATAGGTATAATGTTTGGATATAAAATAAAAATAATAGACGCATATCAGATAGGTTAATTAAAAATATTTCAAATTATTGAATTTTTTGATATTTTGCTTGCATATTTTGATTTTATTCATGCTATATTCATGCTACATTCCGTTATGTAAAAAAAAAATTAAGCATCAGTTTCAAACATAAAGAGTTAATAAAAATTATAAAGATTTACAATCTGTTAAGTATTAAAAACTTTAATACAATTAAAGTTTTCGTGATGTCAAATTTATTTTTAGATTTCCAAGGTTTCACAAGTTACTTAAGTGTTCATGAATTGTGAACATAACAATTAGTGGCCATTACAATGATCAGCCTTCAGAACTTATCTCTTTAAAATATCCACTTTGAAGTATCTTTTAGCTTTGCTCCGTATGGTGTAGATAGCATTGTTATAAGAAAATATTGATAATACCACATCTTTGGATTAATGTTATGCTTAAAATACGTTGATTATTCTGACAATATAAATTGTACTGCGAGCAAATATCTGTTCTCATTTAAAAAAAACTTTATATGCACAAGTAGTACCTACTACCAGATTTTAATATTTGTAAGAAACAGTAATGATTACTGATTATTATTCATAAAAATGTTTTTTGATTCACCGTTTGACAAAGTTGGCTTATCGGAGTTACATAAATTACTAATAAATAAAGTACTCACGTCTGGATCAACTTCCTTAGCGAGCATAGTAAGCTCTTCCTGTGACAATTTTGCTAGCAGTTCGTCGACGTCAACCTCATCGTATGTGGACAGCTCTCGCCCGTACAACTTGGCCGGTGTCGTCATTGTCGTCGTCTTCGTCGATGACGACTTCTGCAATACACAATACACAGCACTTAGCACTTCTGAAGGACACAATTCAGTGTTTCACATAAGTATAATAAAGGGCATTCTGATAAAACATCGATTTTGACAGGTTTCAGTACACCACACCCACAGTTGAAAATAATCGATAAGACTACTTTTTTACTTAAGCACGAAAACAAAATGTAACCGTTTTAAGGGATAAGACTACGCTTGTATTATGTTGTTTTATGTAATGTAAAGATTATTCTCTTACATTTAGTTCAATAAAAAGAAATACAAGTAAAACTTCAATCAACAAGCTACTACGCCAAATGACAAATACAGACTGGAACTGGAAGTGGAAAATAAAGTCGAATCGAAACTCAAAAGAAAGAAACAGAGATACGTTGATACTAGCGTGCAACAGAGATAGCGAATGGCTAGGGAAGGGTACACACCTAGATTAATTAACATTGAAAGAAGAAACATTGAGTCGATACCGGTTTCTTATCAAGTTTCAAAATAATCATTTACAAGAAATTATATTCCAAAAACGTAACAATTTACTCGTAGTCATACGAAGAAAACGAAAGATTAAAATCAATCGCTTAATTAAGTTTATTTATAAAAATACATATTTTTATTGTTTTCTTCTTGAAAAATTAAAATTCGTGGATTATTTTACATAATTAAGAAATTTATAATTTGTAACTACGAACAAAAAAATATTCTTATAATTAAAAATAATACATATATATTTTTTGTTAATGTGTTAAATTTTATAAAGACAAAATCACTGGTACAGCAGCGCTAAAATAGGTAGGTATAAAAATTAAATTGTAGTAAAATAATGAAGTAAAAAAATATCTACTATAAAATAGTTACTTCCAAATTGCGAAAAAATACTAAAAAGTAAAATTGTTATTAACAGTGCTTACACAATTAAATAATTAATTAAAAAATGTCTGTATATTTCTTAAACTAGCATCTAGACTCATTTTTCTTAGATTTGCATTAAATTTGATAACTGAACTAAATTTGATAGATGAAAAGATGCATTCCAACCACCATTATGGCACGAGGTCGTGACATTTTATGCCATAATGTTCCTTACAAAGGGAAGATTACGCAATAGCCTATTTTGTGCGGTTCATGCCTCGCCTTCCTAATGGCTGGCTGCTATTGAACTTAACAACTCACGATCTTTTTACAACTGATTGAATATGGTGTACCAACTATTGTAACTTTAGATTGGAACTTGTGTAACATTGAACTGCCAAGTTCGTGATACCTTGATATTGTCTGTAACGATAGATTGGAGATAACTATCTTTTACTTTGTCAAGATATCGTATTTTGAGCCAGAATGTATTTTGTTACAGACGCCAGATTGATTTAGGAATGCGAAAAATTGCTCCTCTTTGGTGGATAAGACATTTAGATCGGAGGGAGGGTTTGATCCTTAAATCTTGTTTGATGATAAACTTTGCCAACATAAAGATATGTCAGGGATGAATCCAAATGAATTTCTGGGACATCTGTAGGTTCTAGGCAATAGCGTAACTAGTACCTACTAGGACTACTTTCCGTTCAGTTTTTGTCAAGCTTCAGTTTTTTTAGGAAACCGACCAGTCAAATTTGCCAGTTCTTTACCAGTTTTTGTTACTTTGTCGCTGCTCATATTCGTGATGACCGTTTTTTAAGAATCAAAATGAAATTACACCCTCACCCCTTGTTTACCACTCTAAAACATACAATTTTACACATAATTTTACACTTTTCATAATCAGGTGTGACCCCCCCAAATGGTGTCACCAGGGGTGGACCGTCCTCCCGCCCTCCCTAGCTACGCTACTGGTTCTTGGTTTCCTATCCGATGAATCCATTAGTTCTTTATTATGTCATTATATTATATAAATCTGATTAAGTGGTCTACATAAGGATTACTGTTTTTTATTAGAGTTTTGCTGTGTCTCCTGAATAAATATTTACGATATTGAATACGGATAAAATTTACAATGCAGCAGGGAAAAAAAACTAGTGTTTTGTATAGAGACTAAATTTAATCTTATAATTCCTCATTTTTTTTCTGAATATGCACATTTTACCTATTCAAGAAAATACTTTATTAAAATCAAATTAAAATTAATAACGAAACAGTTTTGTTACACATCTTTAATTAAATTTCAAAATTATATAATGCCTAATGCATTTCAAAACAAAAACCTTACAGTTAACGAGTATAGACTTAAAAAAATGTTGAATTGTAGTTCTAAATATGAATAAACAAAAAACAAAATAATAATAAATAATACTTTCAAGGCTGTAAAAGGCCTTTGTGATCACGCGTTTATATGAAAGGATGACATTTGTATTAAGTGTGGGTGAATTAGTCCTCAATGCCAATGTAGTTAACGGTTATGACTGTGACTAATATATTCTATTTAATATTTCCTTATATCTCTAGTCTTATTAACCTAGTTAATAATAATATATTGAACGATTAATTGTATGGATGAATCTAATTACTTAGGGTCATTCTGTATGACCCTAAATTCAGAGTATCTATTAGACATTATTTTACGAAGAAACATAAAACAGTTCGCTGGTTCATGGTACGGTGATGTAAAGCGATTATCGGGACCCATATACATACAAATTAAGTCACAAATAAGTAAAAAATAAATAAGGCACGAATAGGAAATCCGTATAATAAAATTATAAATGCGCAAACAATTCTGTCTGCCTGGTACGTTTTTAAGTCTAAACCGGTAAATCAATTTTGAGGATTTTTGTTACAAAAGTAGATCGGACTTCAGTGAAGGGCATAGAATTTTTATATATAATACCATTCAACATTGCGAAAGCAAAAGTAAAAGCTAGTAGGATGTAAAGGGACGGTTGGGCTTACGGCTTTCTTGGAAATAAATATATTAATAAAGAAAGTAAACATCTTTACTCTGTAGTTAATACAACAGTGTTGTATTCTGAAATGTGGAGTGAATAGCAAATACAGTACGTGAGACATTTACCTTTTTAATGAGACAAGGAATAAATCGTATTCAATGCGTTTAACTTTAACATGAAAACTGGCATTGCAATTGAAGTAGGTATTGTAAAAATGGAGAACTATTTTTAAAGTGAGATTTATACACCCAGACAATCGTTCCTGTATTCCAAAAATAATACTATATTTTTTTCTTAATTATGTTGTACACCTATATTTTTGGGTGCCAATCATCAAGTTTAAAATGGCTATCCTAGTATGACCAATGCTAAAACAGACATCCCAAACGCATTTAACATCATTTAGCGAGTTATCTTCAACAGTGAAAGCTAGAATGATATCATCGGCAAAATTTCGTATCTTTATAAATAAAGTAAGATTAATTATCTTATATTAACATTTACTTAATTGTTTTTATCCGTTGAATAATATATTACATAAACAATTTATGCATTTTTGAATAAACGAAGGCGGGCAATAAATTACAGTCGAAAATTTTAATTTTGGACATTAAACAAGATTACAATAATTATTTAATTACGTTCTTTGGATAGGTATATATAAATGTACATAACTAAATTATTCACATATATATCCTAACGTTCTTCTTTCAAAAGAAAGAAATATTACTTTCCCTTCTGAGATGATATTATGAAGATATTTTTTATATACTTATATATTATTTAATTGGATATAAATCTCATGACTAGGTTCTTCGAATTGACTGTCGCTCAATGGAATAATAGCGCTACGTAATATTTACGTGGATAACTGCATTACTACAGAAACGGGTATTTGTAACCTATACGAAATATGCAAAAAAAAAACATACAATGATATGTAATACATTATTATATTTAAACTCTCTTCTATCTTTTTGGAGAATAACCCTACTTTAAAAAAGGTCAGGAATACGATCAATAGCATGATTATCATAATGAATTTCATAAAACCACTACTATACAAAAAGATGAAACCCACAAACAGCCAGATAATAATTGATGCTGATCGTAAACTAAATAAATACTTGAATGTCATCTTTAACAAATGCCACATGCCTATTTCTTTAAATTATTCATAGCATGATAACATTTAAAGAGTACTTTTCAGTGACTGTTATATTGCTTCTAAATAGTTTTGCTGCACAATGATTGATTCGATAAATGATTGTTCCTGTTGACCACGCTATCGTAGCTCAGCAGCTGGCGAAATGCCAGCCTGCTATAATTGGTGGTCGCCACACCAGAGACAAACGGTATTCTTAGCTGCACTCTCGGCCACTGGCCTTCCGAACGACATAAATGTAATTCCGGAACAAAAAATATATTTATTGTTTCGATTCGCACTTGACCTAGTGACTAGGGATGTGCTAGAATGCAATGAACCGATAAACGCAATGAAAGTTCAACGACCTCTTTGTTTGACGTATATACGATTAATTATCTGTGAATAATGTAGAACTGTCAATGTACAAAATATTCTGCAACATTCGTTTTCCGTTGGCGAGTAATTGAATTATAATTAACAATTTTCTTTAATTACATATTTATAATGTCTCTGCCATATGGACCACCCGTTCCGGTATCTCCTCTAATAAGAGGACTCAGATTTTCATTTTTGCTGGCGGGAATTATTTACGGGCGCAGTAAACAAAAAATCTATGAATCGAGAGAGGCTGATTGGAGGGAAGAGGAAGCCGAAAGAAAAATTATTAGAGATAGAGAACTAGCGATTGTCAAAGCAAGAATTGCTAAAGAGGAACAAGAAGCCGTGCGACAACTTGAGACTGGAGAATTATTTAAATAATGGCTTAAGTATTGTTTTTTTGTTCTTTTTTTTTATTTCTCTTGGACAATAAAAAATTATTAGTTGTATTTCTGAAAAATATAAATTTTGTTTTTCAAGAATTTCATTGCAGAAATACAATATTTGATAAAATTTCTAATGATAATTCTTTCTTGTACCTGAATTTAATCTTATAACATAGCTGTTATGTACTTTTTGAAATAAAAAAAAGGAATCTAAGAAAGGAATTTGTGTAAATAATAATTATTTTATTTGTAGGGATTTTGAAAGAATTCTTTTTATACATACGTAGGAAATCGAAGCGGACAGTCAACTAAATAGCCTTAACAATAGCATATTAACTTAATAAATAATCTATCATTACAAAAACAGGAGAGGATCTTCAAGTACAATTTTGTCTAATTTTAAACGAAATACGCTCAGAATTTAAGTAAATAAAATTAATCTTTTGTAAAAGAAAGAAGGTTTTCTGCCACTGTTTATTAATTAATTTAGTCATTGGTGAAATGCTTTAACGCTTAACACTTGCTTATACTTACCAGCTTACGCATTTGCTTTCGATAATTATATAGAAATTCCTAACACGTATAATCGTTTATAAACATGTTTGGTGTTTAGATGTGTTCGCTTTCGACGCGAAACTCGAAAGTTGAGATTTTCACTCCTCACCAGTCTTATGTGATATTACATGTATGTACTCACGTCTATTGTTACTGACTAACGAATTCACATGGTTTCATCAACTTTCTATGATTGTCTTCACATACGTATGTTATTTGAGAAGATAGTGGTAGATGCAATCACGAAATCAAGAGTTCGCTTTTTCTCGTGACATTGTTGAACTTTTCTTTACGCGTATGACGTACCTATGATATAAGTAAGATTAATCTTTATTAGACTACACAGCTTGATAAAAAAAAGGTTAACACGTCTAGGTAATAGACGTTTATATATTAAGTATATTTTTATGACTAAGTTTTTGAATAGCAATAGAAAAAAATAGGGCAATTTTAAAGGGGTAGGGGTAAAATCAGAGTTGATAGTCCTCACAGACTTCGTTTTACCCCTATTGTCCAAAATTAGAATGTATTTACTTAGTAAAGTCTCTAATAAGAAGAAAACAAACCGGTCTATGCTAGACTGCTCGTAGTTTCGTAGTAACAGTGTCAATATCTTTATTCAATGATTGACTTGATGAATTCGATCATACGCTTCGAATACGCTATAGGTAAATGAACTTATAAATGGTGCGTAACACAGGGTTGCCAATTAATATTTATTCAAAGTTAACCTATTAAGTGATCATCTTGCTTGTGAGAGAATTTTTCTATTTATAACATTACTATCGGTCAACGGGTTCCGTTGTCTTGACCGATAGTAGCGCTTCACAAGGACTGACTCAAACATAAACATAAAATTGCACCCAAGTTTTTATATCTTTATATGTTAAGTTGTGGCAGGCTTAATTAAAATCTGGTGCCATTTGTTTTAACTCTACACGCTAATAAGAAAACACACATGAAACAAATACTATAAAACTATGACAAATATCAATATGTATCAATTAAAAAGGTACCTATCTGGTATAATTTGGTGATCAAACCTACAACCAGTAACAAAGCAAAAACAGCAAGTTACTGATAGTAATCCATATTGGCAGCCCTATTGATACAATTATGCAGGCATAAGCCGTAGGCATGTTTGATACGCATTCGAATTTACATAGGCAATAATTGAACATAAATTACAATAATTGAGAACACGTCTTATTGGCATATTAAGGCAAATTTAATTCAAATATTCCTTTTAGTGCGGTTATGGTTCTGACACAGAGTCCTTCTTTCTAGCATTATCCCGGTCTTTAACCAGGGTCTACTTTATTCTAGCCTAGGTATTGACAGGTTACTGATTTTTACGCAGAGCGATTGCCGTCTGACCTCCACAACCCAGAGGGCAAGCTAGTAACCATTTGGACCAGAATATTTACCTACTGTGAGTAACGAGGTAAAGTTGGACTTAGAAATCATATAGGGATACTTTTTTCAGCAACCATAATTTTATAAAGGTCTTTCTTTTCGAAGCTTCAATAATAGTCGTTATTAATAAGTTATGTGAAGGTATAGGTAAACATACGTGGATATAATTATGGTTTTATGGGTACGGGGACTATACCTCTCTCCCCTATATATTATGTTAAAAAATCCGTTTATAGCAGATAGTTTCATTATAACGAAAACAGATCAGTGTGTTACGGCTTTCTTTTAGTTTGGATTAACAACAACATTAGCCTAATTGTTAAGTAATACACTACTAAACAATTAGACTTCAAAATGCTTACATAATACGTAGAGACGTTTATAAAACAACGTTTTTATCCTTATATGTTCACGATTATTCAAGCTTACTGCACATTACGCCAGGAAGTCTAACACGCCAGTCGCACAAGACCGAGCAATGATTTATTCATGGACTAGTAACATCAAGAAACTTTGTATAATAATGCACTCACCTTCCATAATTAATAAGCGTAAAAATGGGCCTGGCGTAGTCCTGATTACAGTACAATTATAGCCTTTATTGATCAGGAAATAAGGTCGGTCATACCCTTAAGATATCGTATTGCAACGGTCTATGATGACCAACATTTCAAGACCCTTGTTAAGTCAATTCTGGGAATTATGTTTTCACTGTGTAATTTTTTTTAAACTGGTTTTTTAAAGTGCCCAAGCGTCAAAGGTAAAGTGTGCCTCGTAACATTTGTTAGCTTGATTGCATTGTAAATTAAATTATACTATTTTTTCTTTACAGCGAGTTTATTAGGTACCTATCATAATAATGAATATATTATAGTTAGTTCTTAATATTTTGTTTACATATTTCTAACCAAACTAGCGTACAATAACTAGTACAAAAAATAATTGTTCGAGAAACATAAAGAGGTAAAAGGTTTTGTGTTATTTTTTTCGCTAATTTTTTCTTCTCATAATTTCTTAAGCAAAATGATATGCATATGCACACTCGAACAATTGAAATATGTATTTGATTGCAGTTGGAATTAAATTTATTTCAAAATACAAATGAGGAAATAAGAATTTTAACTACTTCAAATTGTGTAAAAAATTTAGCAAATTGGGAAATATTTTACTGGCGACCCGTCACGGTTACAGCTCGCACGACTCCAGCACGTAATAGCAATCCAACATACTCTATTATTCTTTTATTGAGAAATTATTACTTCAAATCGATTATACGTTGCACTGCCAATTACCTAACAGATGTGCAATTACAGATAATAGTCCATGATAGATTAACTCTACATTTCCCTCTAAAATA
Organism: Junonia neildi neildi; assembly: GCA_018234505.1. Taxonomy (NCBI): domain Eukaryota; kingdom Metazoa; phylum Arthropoda; class Insecta; order Lepidoptera; family Nymphalidae; genus Junonia; species Junonia neildi. The sequence continues at coordinate 10,010 of DVVJ01001856.1, forward strand.
GACTTAACAAAAATGTTTAAATCACCAGCTATATTTCTGAACAAACGTCTGTTGATTGACTGACACATCAACATTACGTTTTAATTTAAGATTCTGAGCTCAGTGACACAATGTTTTACTGAAAAATGGAACGTGCTGTAGGTATATAAAATAACGTTATTTTGCGCCGTTATATAGTCGTCAAGTTCTGTAACGTGCATATAACATAGATGGATGGATGAACCAGTGGCAATTATGCAAAACTAACAATAGTGCCTTTTAATACATAAGTCAGAAATCAATCGTCAGAATTACTGGCGTATGCAGGATTTTAGTGAACAGGAAACTTGGTCAGTAGTGCTTCGAGACTTTTGGTTTAAGTAAAAGAGATCTTGACCCAAGCAAATGTTAGTTCAAAATAGAGTTTGTCAAGGTGCCCGCTTTGATTGAACTATTAGCTTTCTGGTGTATGATATTTAACCATCTCTCTTTTTATCAGCTTGACTAATACGGTGAAAGGACACTAGTTTTTAACCCCCGACCAAAAAAGAGGGGTGTTATAAGTTTGACCGCTATGTTTGTCTGTGTGTCTGTGTGTCTG
>DVVJ01001857.1:0-10588 GCA_018234505.1 Junonia neildi neildi
GCCATGGTAAGATTGTTTGACAAGCACGATATGACGTCATCCGTTTTGGGCACGTTATGTATCGTGACATAGAGAATCGGGCCCTGATTAGCTACTACCAATTGCTAAACAACTAAGTGTGTTATATCAGGACGCGCAGACGGAAGGCGCGCTGCCGGTGCCGCGCGCGTTCGCCGACAGCCGGCGCTCCTCCGCCGCCTCCGCCGTCTCCGCAGCCTCCATGCAGCCTGAAAAGTTTGTCTTTTGTCCCAATTTCGATTTCTATATTTGTCTTGTATATAAAATCATATGCCGACATTGTGATTAGCAAAACATAAAAGATTGTTTTGTAAATTAATAATTTTAAAAAGTTTATAACTAACTAAAAAACTTTTTAGATTTGATTATTTTAATTAACGTACCAATTACATTAGGTGACTGTAAAACATATTAAATTTTTAGGTTTGTCGACAAAAAGAAGAAAATTTCTAAAGACTTATGTTTGTCCACAGCATTCCAGATGTAGATGAAGACATAGCTAAATTAATAAGTTCAAACCCACCGGAAAACCCAGACAATCTAGATGTCGATAAGCGCGACCGTAGTAAAACAAGCTCAATTTCGCCTCAGGACCGCCTCTCGCCTTCGCTCCTCTCATCCTGTGATAATAGTTCATGCAAAAACCTCCTAAGGCCGGACCTAGAACGGACTAGTGGCACATATAATAGCAGTAGTCTTACCATACCTAATTTAGTTATCTCAGACGATAGTGATAAGAGAGATTCTTTAATACAGGGAGAAACTTATGAATCGGACCAATTGACTATAATAGACATCGACAAGCCGTACACCGACGACGTCCACTTCCAAGACGTTTGTGAGAGAGAAGCGCCGGCGAGCGGTGACTGCACGCCTGAGAGGAAGCTCTCTAGTGTAGACTTGGAAATAGATGCGACCAGTTCAGAGGGGTCCAACATTAGTGATGATTTTAGTTTAATATCGGAGATCATGGATACGAAACCCGGAGATATAGAGGAAGGATGTGGTATAGGCCATATTGATTCTCCAGAGGTATCAGAAACTACGTATATGAATTCGGAAACTTTACATGGAGAGTCTATTATGGATGATATCAGCTCGATGCTAGGACAAGAAGTTCTTTTGGCGATGATGGGGAAAAATGGCGAAAACGAAACTTACACTGATGATACCACATTGTTTACATCAGATACAGTTTCTGATATACCAATGGACAGCCGGCACCCTAGTTTAGAAAAGAAAAATGAAGGGAAAAATAAATACATATCGAAAATAAAAAAGCCAGTCGAGTCTGAAGTCGAAAAATTTGGTTACGAAAACAGAGTATTTTACATAGAAAATGCCGCTAAAAATGAGGAACAAATCAAGTATTGCAGTTTAGCGCAATTTGAAGAAGGAAGTGATATAGCAAGAAAGTCCTTTCGAAAGCATATGAGGAAGAGCGTGAAAAAAAGAGTGATAGATGAACCAAGTGTAAAGCATCTCTTACCGAAAACGACGGAAGAACTTTCTAGAAGCGAAGCAAGTCCAAATGTACAAAGTCCTCCACAATTAAGAGTGCCACAGAACACTGACGAAAAGAAACTAAATCTACAAGAACAAATGCCCGCATTCCCCCAAGTGAGCGTTGTTGTAGAGCCTCCGTCGCCATCACATAGTGAAGACAGAAGTATGAAGAACTGCCAAAGTCGAATGGCATCAGTACTTAGTGACATATTCGACCAAGGAACAGATACTTTAAGTGTTTACTCACCGGAACCAAATCTTAGAGAGAGGGAAAGACGTCAGTCCGACAATCCAAAACTTTTAGGGTCCGATCCAGAATACGGCCAATTTTTGAGTTGCTCTCCCGCTGCGACCAGAAGAATATCTTGCGGAAGCCTATTTAAACCTGGCGAACCAGATAAGTAAGTACTAATAAATAAAAATAAATACTCTTATAAATAAATAGGCATAACATTTTAAAATCTTAGAAAAGTCCTAAATGTCTTCAGTGTTTTAATTAATTGATGAATTATGTAGTTAATGATCTATTTTCATAAAGCAGGCTATCGACATCAGTATCATCGATTTGGGGAGAAGGCGGTGCCATGGGCGGTGGTGGCAGCATTCATAAATCAGAAACTAGTGAAAAATCAAAGAAATTACCTATCATCAACCCACTGGTCCAATTACCAGCATGGCCGCACGTCACACAAGGCTTCATAAGCCAATGTCTTTTAGCCAATGCTGATGCGCTATGTGCCGCAGTAAGTCCATTAATGGACCCTGATGAAACTCTTCTAGAAGGCTTCTATGAGAGAGCTGTGATGAACAATTACTTTGGCATTGGAATTGACGCTAAAATTACGCTGGACTTTCACAATAAGAGAGAAGAACACCCAGAAAAGTGTCGATCTAGGGCAAGGAATTATATGTGGTACGGTGTTCTTGGGTCAAAGGAATGGGTCAATAAGACATACAGGTATGCAGTAAGTTAAAGCAATTTTGGTTAAAACCTTTTTCGAATTTATACGATGTCTTAATTACCAGACGAACAAACAAATAATAAGTTACAATTTTTATTCAAATACTGTTTATTTTTAGACATCTCGGCCAACGTGTCCAACTTGAATGTGACGGACAAAGGATACCTCTCCCAGAACTTCAGGGCATCGTCGTTCTAAACATACCTTCCTTTATGGGTGGAACCAACTTTTGGGGAGGAACGAGAGGCGATGACATTTTCCTTGCACCATTATTTGATGACAGAATACTTGAAGTGAGTTGCTGGATACAAGATATATAAAAATCAAAGCCTGTCTTACATCCTTTTTATCGCGCCAACTTTCGTAGCATATACAATTATTTTTAAATAATTACATACCTACTTCAAAGATTTAAATTGAAATCTTTGTTTTATCTCCACATCAGTTTCGTCTTAATTAATAATATCATTAAACTTTTACTTTTATAATATTTCATGTAAGAGATTATTTACAATTTTTACAAGTCGTAGGTGGCTTGGCGTAATAATTAAATTTGTCTCTATTGAATCTCCTCTAATTTCCCTCGCTTCTCAAATTAATGTACTACTATGATATTATAATTATCCTTTTTAAAGGTGGTTGCAGTATTCGGCTCAGCACAAATGGCGGCGTCCCGCCTAATCAACCTACAGAAGCACCGCATCGCCCAATGCCGCGCAGTGCAGATCAACATCCTCGGCGACGAGGGCGTGCCCGTGCAAGTGGATGGTGAAGCGTGGCTGCAGCCGCCAGGTTGTGTACGCATCATACACAAGAACAGAGCACAGATGCTGTGCAGGTCACGAGCACTCGAGACCAGTTTGAGGTAGGTTGAGGTTTTTGTTACGAGGTGATATGGTTGTATTTTGTAGATATGATGGGACTGAATGCAAAATAGACCTTACTTGGATTCGGTTATATTCGTCTTCCAGATCAACATATACTTATATCAACAGTTACATGGCGACGAAAAGAATGAGGTTAGCTTGTGTCCACTTTAGAAGTATAATAATCTAAGTCGTACCTTAGAAGATAATATACACCAAAAAACCCTAATTTTGCCTCTTTTGATAAAATATTAATCTCCTATTGCAGAGCCTGGGATGAAAAACAACAACAGAAAGCGCACGCTGTTGCACCGACACGAGCTCTGGCTCCTTCAGAGGCAGCTCACTTACTCGTCTTGCTGGATGATGTCAATACCATCGTGAAACATGTGAGTCATGTCATTAATTGATTTCATCACATTAGTAATTTCATAATCTTCTTAAAAGTATACTATTTATACTTCTTAAAACTATTTCCACCATACCCTGTCTGCGACCACGGAAGTGAGGGATTAGTTTGTCTTACTATCAAAGATGGAGCTTTCATGTATCAGCAAGATCCACAATTACGGTGTTATATTCGACTAAATCATCAACATCTTTTTACTGCACTGTCACATTATTATATCTTCCTCTTTTGTAGTTGTAACCCGATCAAAGAGATCAATAATCACTACGTTATCTTGGACTTTTTTTTATCATATTTATGTTAACAAACTATGACATAAATACTTTTGCCTCTACCTTCAGGTGAAGATAGCGTGTATCAGTGAGTGTTTCTGTTATCTTCGACTAACTCCTCATCTATGTTACCAAATTGTGGAACGAATGCTTCTTCCTTTTCCTTTAAGTGACCCTTGTGTATACAGTGGCGGATTTAACTTTCCGCCCGCTCTAGCTCCGAAATCATAGGCCGCCCTTAGTTTAAAAAAGGTCGACACTCTCCGTTTCCTATCTTAGATATAGCAATTCAGCAACCAAAATAAAGTCGTCCGGAAAATGACAAACCATCCGGCTTATTTCTGATTTTGCCACCACAGAAAAGCTATTTTTGGCGCCCTTAAAAATTTGCCACCCTAGCCCGGGCCTATAGGTAAATCGACCATTGTATATTCCGGTTTTGACTATAGTACTATTATGTCTTCTCTCTCAGGTGAAGCTAGCATGTATAAGCGAGAGCGCGCCGGGTCGGCCATGCGGCGCGCTGTCACTGGCGCGGCGCGTGGCGGCGCAGGCGGACGCGCTGCAGGACGCCGAGGGGCACCTGCTGCCGCCGCCGCAGCTCAGGCGGCTGCTTGCTACGCTGGTAAGGGCTCACGCTTATAGATCTGTGGGAAAAGTGTTTCACAGCTTAGACGACTCTGCAATGCCGGTGAGAACAATCAGTTTTCGATCTGTAGAAGAGTGATCAATCTTTGGCGGACTCGTTTTATTAACATAAAAAAAATTTGGTGGTAATGTAAGGGCTGACGAGATGAGTACGTCAGCGAGACAAATCTGGATGATACAAGTATTTAAAAAAAATCTAAAGTGAATAAAGGTACACACAGTACAGTGTTCGCACAGTAGGTATATTGAGCATCCATTCGGAATTCAGACGGGCTGAGCTTCTGCCACCTAGTATTCAACTGTTTCATATTCGTTCACTACGATGGCAACAATGGTCACTCTGAAAACTATTTTTTTACTTAAATATTTATCGGTCTTATAATAGGTATATTGGGGCTTAACCGCTCTAACCGTTCGTTTACAGGTGGAAAGCTGTCACGAGTTATTGGAAAGTGGTGCAGAGTTGGGCGGTGCGGCGGTCGGCCTGCGAGCTCACCTCGCGCGCTGCCAGCTACGAGAGGGCCTCGCATACATACACGCTGAGGAGGTATGACACTCGCAAGCTAGACTTCTACGGACTGCTCGTTTTCGAGTACGCATAGTCTGTCGAAATGAACACACATACAAAATTACTCATGTAACACCAAGATAAGATAAGACTGAACTAGGCTTACGCCTAGCTGCAGTACAAACAGTGCATTCCAAAGAACACAAGCTTGACTACGCATATCCGAAATTGCTGATTCCGTATAATTATGTCTTTACTTGCATTTAGAGCTGCAAGTCTTTGTGCGTAACTGTGTAAAAAAGGACAATGAAAAAAAATATTAAACTTAAATTTCATTAGTCAAGTTTCAGCTTACTTTGCTTTGGTACTTTTCGGTAGATATTATCAAAATAATTTATTTGTTTAATCTATATTGATTAAATAACAGATTAACATTTTACAGATATTAGATTTGACAACTGCTAATTTGGTCATTGTCATTACATTTTCCAGTCATCTCATATTGTTCCAAAGACATTTCGTAGAATATCACTAGATGGCATTAAACGATTTAGCACTTGAAAAGAATCTTTTCTAAATTCACTATTGTCTATTAAAAATCGACGAACTATCTTTACACCACCTTGCCCAGCATTAACCCAACTATACCCCCTCATTTCGCCCCTCATAGATTCCAAAGAAAACCGGCAGCAGATGGTTGAGGAGTCGTCGAAGCGTCTCCGAAGGGGCCGCTACATCAGCTCAGACAGCTGCACAAGTGAGATCCTGGGGCGTCAAGGAAGTCCAGAACTGGCTGGAAACCATCGAACTCAGCGAGTATTCTGACGCCTTCGCTAAACATGACATAACTGGACGAGAGCTATTGTCGTTAGCGAGACGAGACCTTCGAGACCTCGGAGTCACCAAAGTCGGCCACGTCAAGAGGATCCTCCAAGCAGTCAAGGAACTCCAGTGACGACGACGTGGCCGTTCTGAAGGGAATGGCCATCTATAGGGACGTGTTAAGTTATTCTTTCGAACTTAAACCCTAACTTTCCAGACCAAAGATTCGTATTACTACTGTAGTTCGAAAGAATAACTGGAGATTCTCCATTCCTCTTGCTACCTTACTAGTTTTATCGGTGGATCCAATTTGGTTTGACTGAATTGCGGTTTCACTGTCTTCGAAATTCTGCATTCGAAGCAGACGATTTCGACAACTAACATTTCCAAGCAATAATGTAAATGGTAAAAGTAAAACTTTATAGGTGTTTCCAAAATATTTCCATGGGAATATCAAGTTGGAACGAAAATACTCAGTTTTCTAGTTTCTACTTTAACCCTAAACGGTAATTGTCGAAATTGTCAACTATACTTGCTGTACTCCGAATCCGAATTACATTTATTTAAAATAAGACAAAACCGTTTGTGAAAATGATGTTCAAAATGGTCCATCATTTGGCCAAACTTATCTAGTCTGGTGTAAACTTTATTTTCTCTTAAGGGGTAAATGTGTGAAATTAAGGAACATCGAAATTTTACCTCTTCCAATCTAAGTTCCTCTACCAACGAAATCTTGTTACTCTTTACAAATTTAATTGTCACACTCTTAACTTTCGATGTAAATAAATAAACTATTTTCTATTTGTATTTCATTGTCGAAAATGAGACATTCAATTATTTCGTCCAATCGAAAATCGGAAATGATCACAAGTTTCGACTTTCTATCACAACTTTAAAAAATGGTATATGGTTAATGGTATATGGTTTGACTTATCAAAATATAGTGAATTCTCTGGTTCATGGAGGTGAGAGACCAGGAAAACCGATATTTACTCATAGATTTCAAAAAATATATGGGATAAGCGGACCTGGTAATAGAATAATAATAATAAAATACATAGATCTCCTGCAGTATAGAAATGAGTTATTATGTCATCTTATGATTTTCATCTTATGGTACGGACAAAGTGTCGTTACACACTAATCGAAATCGAGTTTCGAAAATCGAGACAGCAGTTTAACAATTAATTCCCGATTTTCGATTGGGCGAATGTCTCAACTTTGAAAAGGAAAGACTAAGAATAAGAGAGAACAGTCAATATTTCTGATGTGGTATTAAAAAAAGAATTCAAAGTTGTGCTAAGATAAAACCAAAAATCGATTACCGAATATAATCGAATAAAATAGGGATCAGATCGGCGAATTTACTAGGTAATTTACCTACTATAACATACCATTATTCGTCTAAATTATTCGTTGCATTTTAATTAAAAACATTTTTGTCTTTGTTTTTTTTTTTTTCATTATTTTGACTATTTTTCTTCAACATTTAGAAAATCGTCCTGCTATTAGAAAAAAAAATTGTAAAAATTGCCATTTGAAGTAAAGCTGCCAGTATTGCCTTCATAAAAACAATATTTGTCCCGAACATAAAAGCAATAAACGAAAATACAAAAATAGTCAAATTTACATGTAGAATAATTTGAATTAGTATAATTCATTAGGAATCGATACAAATATAGAAATTTTGAATTCGCAAGTTTATTAAATAGAAAAAATAGTCATTTTAAAAATTTGCCAGTTCTAATTAGATTATCTATATTAAAAATAGCTGTTTGCCTTAATATACTACATTTCAACAATATTTAACGATTTAAAAATATATAGTACCGAGAAAATATATTTCCGATTTTGTCATTAACGTTTCATTCTTTTTAGAAACAGATTTTAAAAATATAGATAGAATCAAATTAATTTGTGACTAACAGTGATACCCATTTAAATGAATTAATTACTATTTACGGGTCATTCAAGTATTACATACTACAGTTTGGGGGGAGGAGAGGGTCTTGAAAAACGTTACGGTGCGTTATGGGGCCGGGAGGGAGTATCACAACAAAGCGTTACGTAACAACTTAAATTGTGATTTTTAGATAAAAATGGTCTCTAAAATAATTTTGGTGACCATTGTCACCTAAAATATTGTGGTAAAAATGTTACGTAACAACTAGGGGAAGGGGTACAGGAAAAACGTTACAATGTGTTTCTTGTGGGGGGGGTCTAAAATCTTTAAAAAATTGCGTTACGTAATACTTGAACGACCCGTTACGAACCTCTGATTCTTAAGTCACAACTTACCCATCATGATTTGGTTGTTAATATTTCACATCGATTAATTAAATTTATTTAACTTTGGCTAGCTTCATATTGCCATTAATAAGAATAATCAAGGTTGCCATTATAAATAATGTCTTAACTGTAAATGCGTTTATTGAATCTATATAATTATATCTACTATTATATACTAAAATTACAAATTAAATAGAACGTATAGATTATAATTGTTTAGTCGAATAGTCTCTACCGTGTACTCTTTAGCTAAGCTAGAATATAATTTCCAAACAATAGTTGAATCTATTTAGACATCCATAGATGTACTGATACATTACGGTTCGATTCATTAGAAATTCTACAAAATATAAATAAAATATAACGTTAGATTACTATACTTTTAAAAGTAAAAAATTCGCGGCATAAATCATTTAAATGAACTATAAACATTTTAACGATTTATATTTTGTACAATTTGAAATGAGATAGAATGAAACGATGTTTCACTCGAAAAAAATCAGCCAAATCGCATACCATAATAAGCGAATCAGTGAGGTGAAAGCAAAATAATGTGTGAATCGTGTGATAACTAAAAATAATGACATTGACTTTTATTCGATAAAAATAATCGAATTGCAATCGAACTTTACATTTTCGATTCTTTTGACGACTCTGTAGCTACAATAGAGTTCGTTTTGATTGTAACCTTTAGACAATCACTCGTAGGTGTCTTAAACTCAATTTAATATTCTAAATAATAATAAGCAATTTCGTTACGTTTTATTGTTCCAATTCTTACGACGTAACGGTGTCGTTTTATAAAATACTCTTTTATATAAAATGTGATCTCTCGTGTTTGTACCTAGGTGTAATATGGCCGCGTCGGTTTAAAAAAAAAGTACTTATCGTGAATGTGACATAGACAATTTTTTAATTTTTTTCCATAATGTTTTCTTCCTGTTTCGATAATGATAACTACCGATGCGGTTGCTCCTTCTTAAAGGATCTGCCTTATAGGTGTTTTTATAAATGTACCTCAGAGTTATTTCTATTTATACGTACTCGAATGTGAATAAATAACGTACCTATGTCTAAACTTATATTTATATATAACAATATTTATATTAGTTCTTAAACTTATGAACGACTCATGAACATAATTATAGCACACCGAAAACTTAATCCGCCGTTATTTACGGTTATATTGCCTTAGAAGTCTTAGAACTATTTTAATATAATAAAATATACTACTTTATGAGAAAAAAATAAACGATAATACTAACCACATAATATTTACTACCGAATACTCTTTTTCCGAATCGATTTTTTAATTTATTTTCAACTCGTATTCGTTTGGAGTGATTTTTAGAATTCTAAGATTTAAAAACGTATTTAGTGTTGTACTTAAGTACTATTTCATATAATTTCCGAATAATCGTAGATGTAATTGTTTTACTCAGAATTGTGTTTTTCTATCGAGTGGAGTGAGACTGTTGATGTATATTTTATCTTGTAAAATATTTTAATTAATTACTTAAGTAATTCTATCAAGTCATCTGTATTTTTCTAACTTTTATGTATTTTCTTTAAACTATGATAATTGAAACGAATTTTTATTCTACTCAAATGCAGACATTTAATATTTAAACTATGAATTGAATTGATGACTCTTGTTTGAAACATTTTTTTAATTGTGTTATTTTATCTTCTAAATGTATCATATCAATAAGTTAGGTACTTTTATAGAGCTCGTAATTATTTAAATACGATATTACGATTTTAAGCAATAATCGACATTATAACAAATCATGTAGTATTTCATTTTGCAATTTTTCTTAATGGTCGATCATCTACTTAAATTTAACAAATATTCGTTCTTTTACAAAATGTAATATGTCATAACTATTGTTAAATTTACGTTTAATTCATTAATAATAAAAATCGGTCTTTTTAAATATAAACTCAGTTTAATTATAATAATATTTTGAAGGCCTATTGTTCTATATTTCCTACGCCCCAATTTTAATTAATCTATCGATAATTAATTCATTATAAGACTGAATCTGTAAATTACTCGTTTATTACGTTGCTAATCTGTACAACACTGGATCTTCACGTCAGTGACTTTTGGAGTGAATATTATTCGAACTCTTAATACTAAACTGTATATTACAACTGTGTAAAACTGTGTATTACACAGGTAAACTTGGAAACATAATAAAAAATATTAGACGAAATCGCTAGGCGCACACGAATTGTCAAAATTGCAGCAATTAAAATTGCCGCATCGCCTGCGACTTTAAGTC
>DVVJ01001858.1:0-10587 GCA_018234505.1 Junonia neildi neildi
ATCCACCACGCTGCTCCACTGCGGATTGGTGGATATACATTTGTCAGAATTTCTTCCGGCACATGCAGATTTCCTCACGATGTTTTCCTTCACCGCCGAGCTCGAGATGAATGTAAACACAAATTTAGCACTTGAAAATCCAGCGATGCCAGCCAGGGTTTGAACCCGTGACCTTTGGTTAAGATCCACGTGTTCGCACCACTAGACCATCTCGGCTCAATAACTTATAGTAAGATGAAACTTTGAAATGGATCGATCTTTGATTCAGGGTTAATGCGATTAAGTGGTGGGGAACATTCATATACAATTTTTACTTGAAAAACGATGTTAAGATTTAGTTTATAGAAACTTCTCTATAAAAAATCTCATACTATGTATAGTATCAAAAAGTTAATCTTTTATACCTATAAAAGTACCATGTACCTAATTTCCTATTTTTTTTTGTTTTTTGCCATGCCCAACTGCTACTTTTACATTCTCGGTATATTTATTGTACGCGGAAGATATAGTTCCCGTTATTTCATATTATGTTTCATCATGTAAAGAGGATAAACGTATTCATTTTGACAATCGCCATTACAACTAATGTTATACGATATTTTATAAAACTTGCACATAAGATTTTATCTCGGTTCTCCCGTGCCTTTTACGCATTGTTCACCTGAAGTAAAGGATAAAGTAATTGACGTACACAGTTAGGTTTCTTTAATTTTTTTAGGTTATGCACGATTTGATTGATGGCATAATTAAGTAATCGATTTATAAATATGTTAATATTATTAAGATATAATTATACCTACTCATGAATAATGAATAATGTTTATTTACCTTCAGTTATTTTATTTAAAAATTTAAATTGATTATTATTATTTTTATTTCAATCATTATTGTAAAAGAAAATTTTTTTATTAATTTTTATTTTGTATATATTTTTATATTCAATAAAATTTTATTATTAATTAAAAAAAAACATTCTAAAAAACCAATATTAGAGTCGAACTGTTTGTGCTCTTTGGCACCATTCTTTATCAAAAAGAGAAATAAAATCTAAATCTTTATATTTTGGAGCATTTAAATGTATGTAAGTGTAAGTTTAAAGAGCTATTTTAAATTAAACATTTACTCCATGCCGTTAAGTAACGATCGTACAATCTTTTATTTGAGGAGTCAATCATAACGGCGCACCGTGCGTTGCAAAATTTTGCGTTTAACTGCAGCTTAAGTGGGTTAATTCTCAGCGATAACCATTATGAAAAACTGAGCTATCTGCATAATTACAGAATATATTGTGTAGTGAAAAAATAACGAAGATTCTATGTAATTTTTTCCATAACATGACTATAAATATGTATCAGAAAAGTTAAGGATTTTTCCGATTATTTTTTATTGCTTACAATTATTAAGTTATAAAGTTATTATTATTTCGTATATTAAAGTGAAATTCTTATTAAAACTAATATTAGTAAACAGTTTTTTTTTCATAAATGAATTTCGATTTTGTATTTTTAAATCTCAGAAAAGATTCGCACTATCAAAGTTCTTATCAATGTACCTACATAATCGTATCGTATTAAGCTTAATCTATTCATTTGCTAAGATAACGGTGTCTCTTAATTTGCGACCGACCTTTGAATGTCATCACGTAAATCTTTGAGCACTATGGCAAGGTTCCACGAACCCAGGAAACGTTTTTCAAACCGTAAAGTAGGCCACCAAGTACGTACGTAAGTACCATTTTGCGGCCATAATTTTATCAATAAATCTAAAATTTTAAATAATACGGAAACTTAGAGATAAAAATGTATTTATCATATAGATACCTACTTACTAGAAGTTTATTGTAACGAAGATTAATCTGAATTAGTTAGGAACATTGACCTAGCCAGATTTTTATTTTGGATTAAGTACTCTACAATAATTGTTTCATTGATTTTAATTAAAAATTGCTTTCAATGTGATTTATGTGTAGAGAACACACATATGTGCTTACAATTAGATAGAATAGCATAATAATATTCAAGAACCAGGTTATCTTAATTTTGACTTTAATTTCAAAAGGCTCCAACAACTGGCGTTATAAACAAACAGACATCTGGATTGAAATTGAAAGCTATTGACCCCATTCGGTGTTTCACAAGTATCGATCAAGTAACAAGGTGCATTACGTGAAGTATTGGCAAGGAAACTTACTGAACGCTACAATTTCACGATTTAATACTACGCTTGAGTAATAAGCTCTTCAATAGCGAAAGCTTCCATGTCAAGAGCTTAGACATTAAATAAGTCGTATGAAATACGAAACAAAATAATTGTGTGTGTATAGTCCGATTTACGAAACTCGAATGATAAGACCTATGAGCATTATGTTGTGCAGAACAAAATATTGGGTATTTGCTCATCAGTACTCACTCAAGCGATTTTTCTACACTTCACTCACACGATTGTATGTATGTAAATGAAGCGCCACGCGATATGATGCGGCTCCGAGTCGTACTAAGGTATTTGTCATTTTTGACGTAAAATGTATGCATTGGATATTATGTAGCAAGATTTTAAAAATTCAAATTTGACAGACCGAATGAGCTAAATGACTAAATTCACTTGAGTGAGTCTCGATTTTTTGGTGGGAATAGCCCTATAGAGTCGTGAATTCGTGATTAATTAGACGGACATGCGCGAATTCTAATACGACTCGTGTTCAAACAGTTCAAGTTGGTTGAACTTGTACTTATTATTTTACCTATATTTATGTTTTTTGATGTTCAAGTTACGTTATTTTAATAATATTCATCTGCTAATACAAATTGTTTTTATATACTTTATTACCTAATCGTTTAGTTTGTTCCGTGTTTCTATTACTTTCCCTGAATATTTTGGCATCATTTTAACTAGTTCATTTTCGTATAATAGACGTCATAAATAACAGGTTTTTTTTTTATTGTTAGAAGAGGTTTTAATTAAACCTCAGACATTGACCTCCATCTCTAAGTTACAATTTTATTTAACCAATTAAAAGAACTAGTTTTTTTACTCATAAAATGATACTTACGCTTGTTTTTGATTAATTGCGTACTACTAATATCTACGTTAAATAAAATAATTATCTTCAAATAAAAAAAACTACACCAAACTAATTTTGTCATCCTTACGTATAAATGGTATCAAATTTTATTTTTTTTTTGTTTGTTTGTTCAACTTTAAACTACTGAACCGATAGCCATAAAATTATCAAATGTAAAATAAGAAGCATGGAATAATATTTTTTATTCCAGAACAGATATTAACTGTTCAACAACACAACAACCACGCGAGCCACGAGGAAAGGCCAGTAAAAATATAAATAATCTTTAACTATTTTATCGTAAAAAAACAGAACTTAAAAAGATTTGAGGCCTGCTGTCCATCTCATAATAGTATTACACGTTCTGTATGACCTTTGGCACAATTTCCATTCGAAGCAAAGATAAATTGATGATTGTATCGATTTATCAAATTACTCATCACCACTTTCTCTATTGTTGCCGCCCACGTTAATTTTTTTATTAAAAACTTGTCAAATAATCAACAGTTCATTATTACCTACTCACAGTTACTTTTTAAACAAATATGTTGAAGTAATAAAGGTTGAATCTTTTAAATAAATATTTAAGTGAAAACTTCATAAAAACCCGACTTTCAAAAATTTAATCTGTAGCGCGGAAACACCTGATGTTGACACTTAATAAATAAGAAACATAAAATGTGGCTATCTTGAGATAAAAAAAAACACGAAAAAAAGCATAAAAAATTGACGATATGAGTCAGTAAGAAATATCTCACATAATACGCGTGTAGCTATATACTATGAAGTCATTAAAACTATACCTGCCTAAAATTATTAAAAAAATACTATAGGTACGCTACCACATGCGGTGCCGTTAAATTATAGGTAAGTACGTATTGATAATCCATACATTAAATATTAAGAAACTGCATAATAAGCACAATGTGTCACGTCATGTGTTACTTGACCTTTACCAACGAAACTAGAAGTGCCTCGCTGTTGCACACGCGTTCGGTCGTGGCTTTGTTTGTGATGTATATTTAAAAAAAAATATTAATCTTATGTGGTATAATGAAGATTAAGTTATACCGCTTTTAAGTTTCGTCAAAATTTTGTTTAGATATTTTTGTATGAAAAAGGAAAAAATAACCTTACAGACTTTGACTTCCAGATTAGTACATACTGGCATATTGGGATAGTAGGATTTTATTATCCTAAAAAATGACCTTTTTTAAAAATATCGGACTAATAATAATTACCTACCAAAACTAACGCGTCCAACCACCCAAACTCTTGACTTTAAATACTAGTATAGATAGGATTAAGTCGGTAAATCGGACGCAAGTTCGAAGACATCCGGGGCAATTAACGCACTATTGTAAAACATTCATTAAAGTTACCGCAATGTGTGGTCCGATATTTTGAACACTTAACGGCATATATGGCTTTAACACGTTTATGTAATGGAATATGACATTCACTCTCGAATTAGTCACCGCTTCTAGTATCTCATTGGTAGAGCGGTGTTTTTCTTACTTTTAATACATTTTAATTTCATCCGTGTCGAAGCCTAGAGCTATTTTTTTCATTAAAAGATATTTGGAGAGTTCTATATACAAGTAATATCAATTTTTTTTTTGTAAAATTGTCAAATAAAATGAAAACAGCTCATACAGACTATAAATATGAAAAAAAATTAACTAATTTATTAACATAATTATATTATTAACATTGTATAAATCAAAACGAGAGTATAATAGACGGAAACGCTTAAACTTAAAGCTCGCACAATAAAAAAAAATCTGCTCTACCTTTTTTAAAAAGGTAGAGCATTAACGAAAAGCTTTCTCAGTTTTAATTAGTAACAATTAATAATCGTAATGTAATACGAAAAGTAAAAAAAAAAACATAAAAATACAACACATTAAAGCTGTACACAAAAGCCCAGAGACGTAAAATATTTTATTATTGTACAGTTGTTTACGAATATTTATGTATATCCAGAAATAAAGCTGGCTATACATGCAACAAGATTCGGCATTCAATCTCCCGCTCCACTGACCTCTTTGATAACATTCTGGTAAAAAAAAACAATTATCCTAAAGCAACTAACCTACAAACGGAAGTAGAGCAATAAAATTTATCACCTATAATATTGAACACGTTAAAATAATGTAAATGCGTTTTTTATATTTTTTTAAACACAGATACTTATTGTATACTTATTTTAATATCATAAAACGATAATTTTACGATCGAAAATTGTGACCAATATATAAATACTACATATATTGTCTCTATATTGTACCTTTGCTATATTATTGAAGAAAGAAAGGGGAAATATTAGAGGTATCATATACCTACATGAGTAGATATATCGTAATATATCATAGTAAATAACTAGATATGCAAATTCGTGTACAAAAATAATTCGATAAGTTTTTTAAGAAGAAAATTGAAAGTAAAACAACATCTTACATTCAAAATTTGCTAAAACACGTTAATGCAATGTAACTAGAAGGTGCTGTTTGTTGATTTATCTATTCTGTTTATACAACAGTGTAAGTGGAAGACTCTCTAAAAGCACTAAGATATTAGCTCACAGCGTGATGTAAGACAAGGAACCGAATTTGAGTGTTTTTAGAAATTAAAAACACTTCACGCGCTCGACGTCATAAGTGTCATTTCCTTTCGTGAGTGTTTTTGTAGCTAATTAGCATTTCTTCAATAATGCGCGCATAATAAATTTATATGAGGAAGTTTAGTTCCGATAATCAAGTGATTAGATCTTGATGTGTGGATCGTAAATATGTAAAATACGCTATATATTTTCTTATCTTTAAAGATTTGCTTACAATTTTTACACGCTAATTTTAGTGGCATTTCTTAAAGTAGATATTGCATCAAATAAATTATTTTTGTTTAATTAAATAATCGTTGCCAAAAATAAAAAAATCCCCATGATCTTAATATGCTTGTGCAATTAGATTAAGTGATGTCAATTAGATACTTCGCACGATTATTGTTAATCACTTACTTACTTACCAAGTGGTAAACACAGTAAACAATCACACAATTTTAACACAATCAGCTCTCAATCAGACTTCAGCACCGTGTAACACATCAAGTATTCGAGGATACTCTGACCTTAATCATAGGGTATTAGATGAATAATAACACTCACTGCAGGGCTTGCAGGCGCTGGCGGCTGCAAGCACAGCTAGAAGGCACAAAGCGCGAAACATGTCTGCCGGAGTCGCGGTCCAATCTGGAGGCAAAGGGAGACGCCGGCCCAGCTATTATAGGCCGCGGGCGGCGCCTCTGATAAGGCCTCGGGGCCAGGGTGATCGGACCAGGCCAAGTTCACGGATACGCGACGACTGAACGCAGAACGACGAAAACGAAACGCGACGCGTCACCCCACTGCTTTCGCGGCCCGGGCGACGCGCTGAAGGATTGATGGAAGGATTAGATGGTGACCTTCATATCTAGTCAATAGGTCACCGAAATTTAGCTGAATTATTTTTGGAAAGTTCCGATCGATATTCGTATCATTGTCTCTACCCCCCGTTAGCTGGTGCATTATGATCGCGGATTACGTACGCCGTTTATGGCTGTGTTAATGCTTTTGTTATCGAAGACAGATTTATTGGAGGTTGTTTATTACGTGTGGATAAAATATAAATCGGCCATTCATCATCATATTGCCGTTAACTTGCATCGGCTCTATGGTATCGTATAAGAATAAAAATTGCAAAAAGATGCCATTCATAAGCGGCACGAGTAATATATACAAAAATAACGGAACCGCACACCTTACGACAAGTTTCCGATCCCTCATGTTGATTCTTATTGGCATAATTAAGTCGTGACACATTCACCTTATTCGCCTTCAGCGATATGAAAATTCGCATTGCATCGCGATCGGGCGTGAATGGTAATAAATTGAATAATTCTTTGCATTTTCTAAATTAACATCTTTTATCGCAGGACAGTGTTGCATCACGCCATATTAATGTGTTATTTGTACGTCGTTGTGTCGCAGTAAAATATTTTATTACGTAAAAATTTGTTGCAGCAAATGCGATGTCTGTGACCTAGATCGATTCTAGGATTAGGCTCTGCATCACTGTTTATATTTTTTGTGTGGTAATTGATAATGAAACTAATAAAAATATAAAATATTTTTTTCAAATATACAATATAACAGGTTGTAGTTATTACAGACCTTGACGACGTCATTTTATTTAATTCGAATTTTTAAGAATTGAGGATCTCAATAAGTACAAAATAAATTTAACTTTCTTCATGGTAAAAGTCGGCAATACTTGGTTTCAATTTTACTGCTAATGATCGTAAAAGTGAAAATCCAAGCGGATTAAATGGTAGCAAATTGAAACAAAAAAAGAAAACTTTTCGTAAACCTTGAATGAAACATTTTATAATTTAAACTGAATTTTATTATCTTTCATTTATTTTAACGCCCTACTTTTATAAATGCGCAGTTTCACGCAGAAATTGATTTTATATTAACTACTTAACACGAAATTAAAATTTGGGGAAATATCTGATAAGTAAGTAGTTTCGAATCTGAATTTCACATTTAATAACATTTTAATTTAATAAGCAATTTTAATTTTTCTTCGATCTGTTAAGTTTCGTGTCGCTTATCGTGGCGTAAGTATCTTAGCTCAATTCATAAAGACATCTACAGTAGACATAAAGACATCTGGAGTTGTGTTATTCGGAAAGCAATTTTCTTAGTCGTCCGCTGGGATGCATCGATGTTTGTTTGTGCGCATATCCTCGCACGAGCTTTGTTACGCAACGCGTACGTAATTTCACCCGCTGCCGGATGGACGAGCGATTGGTTCGCTTTAATTCTTTTATATTTGGACAATCTTGCCCAACTGTTTACGTAATTCCAGGACTAAAGCGACGTTTAACGTTTTGCAATATTCGGTTGCACAGTCTTTTGCGCAGTTGTACTGACCTACCATAAAACTTTTAAAAAGTAGAGTCGCTTTCGGATGAGTGCTCGGATACAGTACAAACGAGACGGACGTGCTTTTTAAATCTTGAGGAAATATACGGTTTTAATCATTAGTTATTGATTTTTCGTGGACACTTTGTCATTGGGTATAAACCATCTCTCCTATATTTTAAGTACAATTGAACCAATGAATCATTTTATAATCTTCAGTTGTTGATAGGTTTGTTAACTTAATTTAGTTGTATTTATTAGGGTGTAGTAAAAGAGAAATTTATAGAATTTGTACTTAATCTTATAGTATAGGTGTAGTTAGTGCTGTTTATAACAATTATCGCAAGATATTTGTAGTTATACACAATTTAAGAGAAAGTTCAGTCAATATCAGTGAGAGTGCAAAATTTCGATCTTCCATTACATAATTTACAATTTTCAATGATGATATTTGTGTTTGAAAAGCGCGATTCCATTACGAAGTTGAAAGTACGCGCGTGTATTAAAAGGAATGAGTCCACACAAATTCTCGGTTCAACTTGCAACGGCACAGTAATTCGGCGCCATCCTACTTTCTTAATTATTTACCGGTCGCTATGATATACAATTTCTGATTAACCGAATGTCCCTTGACGGCGTTTAATCAATCGAAAACTCGCATGTCCAGATTCTTCACAATTTTAATCAATGTCTCATCGAATGACAATGTTCGATTTTTTACTGAAATTCTCGCATACGTTTGTAACGCATACCGGCCTAACCCATATGGAAAAAACAGTCATACTTGATTAACGATCGTCGTCAGTTTGACATGCCGATAAAAGAAGTATGGTGCCAAGGGTTTGTCAAGGGTGGATTGTGCGATTACTGTCATCGTTTGAGGTAAATCTGTAGACAAACAATATTGGCCTTGGTACAGTTTAGTGGGCGTGTGGGTGTGTGCGCTGGAAAGAGCCGTTCGGTTTGAATCAGTGAAGAGCGCGAATCTGTGCCAAGGCGATGGAGCGCCCGTATATTGATAACGATGCAGCCTTCTATGCATATGATAGTAAATAGTAGAACTGTCGATGTAATAAATTCATCTTTTTATTTTATTGCAATTTTCCTTAAGATTTTTAAAGGGTATGACTCAATACTTATCTCGTAATTGGTGTTTTTCCAGTGGCTTCGATTGGAGCAATTATTGCACTCATTTAGAAATCATGCAATACACACCATATTACTGATAGAATTATGAGTAATGAATGTAATAAACATATAGATGAAAACTCTAACGAGTTATCTAGAATGAAGTATGTCGTAACAGCTAATAATTTAATCGACGAATAATGGAAAATTGGAGCGAAAGTCGTAATCTAAATGTTAAGTTGCTCAAGAGCATATCGATTAACCTGCTAGGATTTACATATGCGTAGTAACATTTAGGTTTTCTAGGTATTTGTTTGTATCAAATACATATTTTATTATAGCAATGAAGCATAAATCAGGGATTTCCGAAACATTAGAAACTTTTGTTTGATATATATAATATAGTGAGGAAACGAATTTTGTACAAGTGCTGTAAGCTTCAGAACCACTAAGGATATTTGAAATAACTTTTTGACTTAAAAAAATTGGCACCTTAGAACTGAATATTTCGGAAAATATTTCTCACTCAGAAAAAAGGTTTTCCTGCGCCTGTCATATTTTTAAACGTCGTGGGATTCATGAGAGCAAAAATTTCTTGTGTCACTTTCCGTATATCAGAGAAAAAAAAAATGATTATACGTCTTTGTAAGCGTGATTTACTCGTATATGCATACTCTACTAAATTGACGAATAACAGCTTTCTAGAATGAAGGACCTCGGAGCTAAACTGCGTATAGACAGACTAAAAACAAGTCTAAAAAAAAGTCGACAACCTGTCTGGTTGTCGACTTTTTTTTAGATCCAGTGGTATATTTATGAAACGGAAAGGAGGATGTCAAGCTTTTGAATTGAGAGTCCTTTTTTCAGTGTTGGTGTGGCCTATGAATTAGGACCTAGGATGGCATTATGCTTAAACCCGCCACTGCTTATACCGTTTTACTGCGGACAATTCCACGCGATATGTGGATCGATTAGTTATTGTTATGAGAAGTAACATAAGATTCCGCGAGAATAAAACCTTGTCAGGCATAGAAGAAATCGACAGCAGCTTACTGATAGTATTTGATTTAAACAAGTTTGCCAATAAGAATATAAAAATTACATATGTTGTTATGTATTAACGCTGAGTGATACTGAACATGGACGGCGAGATTGTTTGACCCGAAATTATTATGATTGATTGTAATACGAGTATTTTTGAAGTGCTTTCAGTTTAAAGAGATAATATATGTAGAAATATGGCTTTTGTCATATCGAGGCAGTTATTCAAATGCATGATTAGGTATGTGCGTTTACAATTGTCTAGAGCCGAGATGGCCTAGTAGTGCGAAAATGTGCATCTTAACCAAAGGTCGCGGGTTCAAATCCTGGCTAGCACCGTTGGATTTTCAAGTGCTAAATTTGTGTTTAAATTCATCTCGAGCTCGGCGGT
>DVVJ01001859.1:0-10586 GCA_018234505.1 Junonia neildi neildi
GAAACATTGGCAAAAGGCTTTAAACAGTGTTAATTTTACTTCATTCGTACAACGTGCAAATCTGTGAATAATCATATTGCATCGAGCCGCCAACGCTCTGCGCTCCCTGTCAATATCTTTATCATCTGTGAGGTAATCCGTGACAATGTGCCCAAGATATTTAAATTGAGATACAATTTTTAGTGGTGTTCCAGATAATGTTACTGGAGGGATAGTTGTTGGTGTTCTATTGCGTACCTTAAATAACATTACGATTAACATTATTGATTACGATGTCGGGGGTTTAATAAATTTTTCAAATTTACACTTGTATAATATTAAACGTGGAAAAAGCTAAATAAAAGTTAATTGTTTGGTTTCGTGCTTGATTATATATACTTATTTGAATCAAGAGTGAACATTTAAGTTTTTTATTACATAATTCCAATATTATACTTACCATGTTGACTATGCACATATTTACATAATACAATTACGTAAGTACCTACCATGTTTAATATTTCTTAGTATTATTGCAGTGATTCACCGAAAACCGAATGCGTTGACGCGCATCGTTCCTTAGATACGCCACGCGCCTATTACGTGCTCGACTGCCCACAGGAGCCTATTATATTGCCTCAAGGCATTAATTAGGTGTCTCGCGTTAATAGCCTTATCGGATCAACTATAAATACTATTAATTTATTATTAAGAAAATAAGTAAACTTAGCATAATTGCAATTTCAGTGTGTCACGCTGCTGGGATTAGGTACACAAAACTATTGGGATTGTAACTTTATCTTAAAAATATCCATTTCATTTTGATATATAAAAAAATACAAAATAAATATATTTGTTGTAAAACTAAACAGATACAATTAGTAACTCCTGTGTTCTCGGTTGGTGTTTCCGACTCTCAGGTAATAACTGTGTTTTGATTAACTTTCTAATTAAGGCCTTAAAAGGAAACTCCTCTTGTTGGATAACAAAATGAATTTACAATTCGCATAAGATTAAACTTTGCTTAGCTTGATGCTACATGCAGGAAGTATGTATTTTTTGCATAATATTGTTCACGTCGCATACCTTTTCATTTTAAACATTAAGCCTTTCATCCTCTTTTGCCTTTTATAACATTCCTTTGCCTAGAGATGCCTTCACCGTCTTTCTTTTCATTCTTTATGAACCATATTATACAAATATTCCATCTTAAATAACTTCACCATATTAAAGAACATGAGTCAGACAATTAGTAAGGAGTGTGTTTGTTTAATCTTCATCAAAGGAAATTTATACAATCTTTATCTACAATACATCCTAATTAATACACGTTACACACGGTAATACACGTACCTACTCTTCCACACCCAAAATATTACATTGAACTTAGCGAGTATACAGATTGACCAATAACTCATAATCACACTGTCTTTATCTATCGAGATTACGTAATAACCCATAGGATACGTGTTAAAATTTTCACAAATGTTTATATCCTCGTGCGCTGCCAGTATAAATTTGCTGGTGGTTTTGTAAAGTGGTGGCCACACTCGGTGTCTATTGTCCGCCGTTTCTTATTTCTCCAACTGCACTGTTCACGCTGCACGATAATGGGAATTTTTGAAATTGCAACAACCCACGGACACACTTTATCCGGTGCAACGGCAGCCGCTAAAATTTTGCTCTTTTTACATGTCTCGGTAATGAAGGAATGCTTGAGGTTCTATTGTTTATTGTCTTTATCGTTTAGGTATCTGGCTAAACATACATACATATGTATTTTTAAGCAATCTTTATTTTACTTTAAAATATGTGGTTGCTATTAAGTATCCGTAACAAAATATTCAACTATTTTATCTTACACGAAATATTTTTTAAACATGCATGAAATAAAATAAAAAATGTTTTAAACAAAAAATCACAAAGATAAAGCGTAGATACAAAAAGTCACTATACGTACACTACATCATAATAAATGATTCTTCATTGTATTCAGTTTTAATTTTACACAGAAACGTGTCTATTCCGTGAAACACGGTGATTGCAATAAAATGTTTTACAAACAACTTTTCCTGTATTCTCAACATTTCATACATATTCATGCGAAGTACACATGTATGAGTTTTCCATTTAAAGAAAACAAAGGGATATTAATGTTTGAAAATAATTGACCATTCCTATTTTAAATCGGTATCGACCAGACCACCTGTGTATTGTTCGAGGAAGCATGGTTAGTCGGAAACGGAAGCGCACGCGTCTACCATCTGCCCTCTACGACCAAAACATCCTCAATAAACCTTAGAAGTGTGAAACAGCTAGAGGGTTTCGGTCGAGTGGTCAGTGGTCACTAGATCCACTATGACTCATGGATACTTATCTAATGTACCTAATATGAATTATGGAAATATTTAATGTTAATCGTAGCAGATTAGGTGCTAAGACGAGCTTAGAGAGAAAAAAACATGTATGAGTAATCATGAATATAGATATTCTTTACAACAGAAAATTGTTGAATTATATTGAAAATTCTGAAAAATAAAAATTTGGTCACAACTTGAGTTCAATACTTACCTTAAACCACATCGCAAATCTTGCGAAGACACATTCGGCAGTAATCAAATTCAATATTTTATATAAATCTGAAAAATACAAATTAAAAAAAAACAGAAGGAAATATCTCAATGAACCCACACCGCATAATTTCTTGGAAAATATTTTTAATTCTTTTAAATCTTTAGTTAGATAGGTTTCTGTCGGACATGTCAATCTTCACGATTCTTTCATGTTCAATCGAGCGTGCCTAAGTCTAGATTCATAGAACTTCCCAGGTTTATTCATGCGTACGATAAAAAAGTGACTATAAAATGTAAAATCCATTGAATATATTAGATGATGGGTAATTTGCACTATACGCCACTGTTTTTGCATAAGGAAAAAGTGTCGTTCAGACAACGTATTACTTTAACTTAGTATCATGCTTGTATGAGTTTATGCGTAACTTACACATGTACGAGAACTGAAGTGTTTATTGAGACCTGTAAATATTGCTAATTGCAATGTTTATTATTACCATAAATTTTAAACATCAAATTAAAAATTGCAATAGGGTAGTAATTGCTTCCTACTCGTAAGTTCAATACTATTTCCCCAAGTATGGACAGTGGGCACGAATATAAATAAAACATTTGCAAATTTATTATGTTGTAAGTCCAGTTACTACGTAGCTTCGAAAGTAAAAAGATCATCAATAGTTTTATCAGTTGCAGGCGACAAGGCTATTTCAGTGGCTGTATGTTATTCAGACGCACGTACGACCCGACTCTAGTATGCAAAGGGCGCTCGCAATGTGCCCCGCGGTCCTCTACCAACTTCGAAAATTGACTTTCAATGGAACTTCTCGTTTCCACGTCAACTTTCCACTTTTACTCCAAACAATATGAACGAAATACGAGATATTTCAACTTTTATAAAATCTATTAGGTATCCATTTAACTTGTTCGGGTTCTGATAAAGTTAACTTACCTGTCTGTGTTTTATCTAATAATCCATATTAAGAGGTGGAAATGTTTTATCATAGTTTAAAATAGATATTATGTAATCTATATAACCATCTGTTTGTAATTATGTTATGTATGGAAGTTATGTATTAATTTTAATGACAATTTTAAATATTTACTTATCCTAAATTCGGATTCTTTAACAAAAAAGTTCGAGTAAATAATGCTTCTTGTTACTTGCAAATAAATAACGGTAATAGATGTCATTATCGGCGGCATTCGACAAAGTGCACCGATTTGCATGTGACAGCGAGGCTCGTCTTTCTAGTACCTCGATAATACTCATAACTATCGCAAATCTTTCCATTATTTCCTTCTTTGTATAATTTATTCGTCCATTTGTCTATTTGCTCGTAGGATCAATATTTCATTTTTAAAATAAATAGAAACAGACGTCTGAGTATTTTCTTTCTCTTCCCTATTTATCTCAGTTACTGCGATTGTAAAACGAATGTCAAATTCATTTGAACAATTCCATTGGTCGCTACCTCTGATATATCAGGCAGTAGTGCAGTGTACAGGCAGTACAGGTAGGATGACCGATCAAACGGTAAATTCAGCACGTGCGGCCCGGCGAGCCGCGCCGATTCGATTTGCTCCGTCGCGATAGTCACACATTCAGCTCCCGACGGACCGTGTAAGTGCTGCATTCACTACCACTATTAATACCACTCCCGGACCTCACCGGACCCTCGTTGTGTTCACTTAATCCTCCGTCCGGCAAAGATTGCCCTTCGAATGCGATCGTACCTCGCGTAACGTAATAGGGTCTTACTGTTAAATGCCGCGTGTAATTTTTGGTTTGCGATTGTAATTATCTATACGAAACGCCGTTGCAAGGGAAGAGTTCAATTATCGCGCGACGCTCCATCGGATTGATTGATTGGTTTCGACCCTGTTTGTATCCATCAACTTGATAGACACACGACGGCATCGCATTCTACAGTGAATTACTAAACAAGTTTTGCATAATAGTGTATTGACATCCCAGTTGTCGTATTTAGAAAGGCAACAGACGCCCTAACGTTTGTCTTGCATGCGATGTTTACCTATTATGGCTTTTAATTTCAAGTTAGTTACATTCATAAAATTTTATATTTATTCGTAACTATATCATTCAGCTTACTATAAAAATAGAGTAAAAATTTCCACTTTATTAAAAAAGTAACATAACACACATATCATTTGGATAATACGACGTGTCTGACGAGTGGGCTTCTCTCAGAGGAGTTGCGAGCTAAGCTGGACGAAGCAATTTAACCAATTTAATGTTGTCTGCGCCCATTGCCCAGCTCCCGCGCTCTTAATTTGAAAATAGACACCATTGTGTGGCTATTGCGAAAATATAATTCCTCAATAATTCCTAGCTACTTATGAAGACCATCTGTAGCAGACTCATCCATCGACGCCACGTTATTCTTCTTTGAATATGATTTAAATAGCTGTTAAATAGTCATAACTGATGACACATTGATGGCACGTTATTACCTAATAAAGTCGATACATAAAAACTATACTGAGACATTAATTACCATTATTATTTATAACTTAAAATCGTTTTCGTGGTTTATTTAAAGTTCAACGAACTTATTTAATACCAATATGTAATAGTAGATATTTTTATCGATTTTTTTTCCTTGTTATAATTAATTACAATATTTTCTTTTTCTTAGATTCGAAGTAGACTTAAAGGTTACAATAGAGACGGTCAAGTAAACATGCGGTGGGTCGCTAGTTTTATCAAAACACCCTACTGCTTTATAGTGGCAAACGCGTCACACTTATGTGCTAAATAACGTCTGTGGTAATGTAGCAGGGCTGGGCGGTAAATGAAATGTTACTTACATTTATCTTGCTCGTTAAAATATTTACGACTATTTACCTTCTGCTATAAATTCCTGAGTGGATATTTTGATGGCTATATTGTACTTTGAAACATTAAGGGAATGAATGATATACACATCTATAGCAGCTAGAGACCTTTCGGACTATTATAGGTATATCTTTATAAAGGGAATAAACTCTTGACCGCCACAGTACATATTCTTTCGACGATGACCTCTCTCTAGACTACAAATAAGCGAATTTGAATATACGATTTGATCCTTTCTTCTAATAAATTTTGCAGAACTACAATATTACAAAATTTCATAAATACTAAAGTACTTTATAATATCAAACATTCTATTAAGCGAAATTGAAAATATCTCTACATTTGCAACAGATTTCATTTCTTTCCCTTTAAAAGGACTTAAATAAAATAAGCAAAGCTGAAATTCTTTGATGAAATTTATGGAGAAAGGCAGTATGACAATATTTACATACAATGTGAAGTGGGCGAGAGATAAAAATCCAGCATCTTATGTGGCTGTTTCCTAAAATACGATAAATAAGTGGCACAAAATACTCGTACAGTTGAACATATTATATTGTGTATTTAGTCAACACATCAACTAAAACACACAAAATAAAATACCTAAGGACATATATCATTAGTGAAACATAACTATAGACAATTTAGCTTTTAATGGAACATGATTAGTTTTGGAACAAATAAGTGCCCAATATTAGATTTTTAGCATCAATTGAACAATATTGCAATTTCTATCGGATTAAATAATGGTAATGATATAAAAGATCGGCTAGCACTATTGTAGGCAGGTAAATAGGTATGAGAGAATACACTGTGCATAGATGAGGGTCGGCAGCCATCTTGTATCAGGGGGTCAAATTAAATTGACATGCGGTTTGTGCAGACGTATTGTGTTTGTAGCGCTGCATTGTTGTCACCCCTAATTATACAGGTCCGTTGATCGCATGAGATTAGACGAAGGGATTAACGTAATGTGCGTCGCGGATTTAAATTACCCTGTATCCAATTACATAAATCAGGCACATTTTATATTTGATATTATACGGTTAATGGCAAACGTCAACAATGTCACCGAGCCTTCTATACACCGAGCTCCTACATACATATATGCTATACTTTTAAATTGTTTCAGTATTTAAACAAATATGCTTTGAACTGTCTATTCAATACGAATCTTTATTACAAAGAATAGCCCGTAAAAGCAATATGGGTAAAATCTTTGAACGTTGTCATAAAATTATCGCCTCGCAAAGATGGCAGGGCTAGACGCCACGTCAGCGCTGCACGCCAGGAGTTTAGCATATCGCTTGAGCTCGCTAAATCCCACGACATAATACAGACGTTGGCCCCTAACTCCCTGTAAAAGCCATTATCGAACCCTAATTCTATTTTAAAAAATGGCCATCTTAAAACTGAATGGTCGCATGGAAAACTGTTCGCGAACAGACACTTAATAGGATTGGATGGAGATGGCGAAGTAATAAAGCGTGTTCCGTAATGTATTTATAGAAGATGCCGACACTTTCCGCAGCGCAGATAGCCTTCAAGGTGATCGCGATTAACTTCTTAATTGAGACATTCAATTTGGTGTAGAGCATTTAAGGAATATGATAATTTTTGACACTTTTGTCTACCTATAGTATTTAGGTGTAGCCCCTTATTTTTCACCACATTTGAATAAATATAAAACTTTGTCGTGCTACTTATTCTGATTAGGTATTTACAAAGTTATGAATATTGCAGATAGCAGACCGCAAAGATCAGATATTCTAATTCTGTATTCTAATAAAAAGTTCAGTCTTTTATCCATCGCTGTAAATTATCAAGATAACTTTCTAATTAAAATAAAAATGAAAAGAAATGTGCATTTTATGCACTTACATTAATTAAACTTTAAGTTACTATACTACAATTTAAATTCGCTATAAGGTTTTGTTTATTTTATTAATTTTAACTTATTGTTAGTTAATAAATATAATGAACGAAGTTAGTTACGATAACCCCATTCTAAAAGCTGTAGCTAAAGGCAATATTGTAATGGAAAATTTAAACTATCTATGCTTATTTTAAATTAAATAAATAGTGCATCGAAATATACTATAATAATACCTATCGAATATTTTATTTTCAGTTATTGTTAAAGATCGTAAAACCCAAGCCCTTTGGGTTAAGTAGATAATAACTTTATTTATTTTCCCTAAAGTGTCAACTGCAAATTGAAGGAGACGTTCAAAGGAAGATTGGATTTGCGAACATCAACCGGTAACATTACTCTGATACCAAAATAAACGAATGTAGATAATGGACGGCAGGATCAATACAAAGTAATCGCGAGCGGATCCAATAAGCTCAACCAAAACAACGGGGGGTCGTAGCGGACGGGATCGGAGCCGACTGCCGAGCACCGAACATGGGGAAACAATATGGCGGCATGCAAATAGCTCGGCCATTATCGCACCTGGGCAGCGCGAGCCGCCCGACGAGTAAACAAGATTACGGGAATTGAATGGCTAATTAGGGAAAAAGAAGCGGCCCCAGTGAGCTGAGTTATCGCACCTCGTCTCCGCCATATTTCACGATGCTTAAGTCGCCTTTATTGTTTGGCCGCCTCTTGTTAAGCTAAAGAGGCTTGTTAGCTTATCTGCACAAGTCTAGAAGTGCATTAACTACCGGCGCGACCGCGAGCCCTGATTTAATGCACTACAAATATGCTAACATAAATTATTATGAAAACGCTACGAAGCTAACGCGACGTCGAAAAGGTGCTAGCTTTTAATCCCTTAAAGCCCGCATATTATTTATGCTGATTAATATGTCATAAAGGAATATACTTGATAGAGTTCATTGCGGGGCCATATAAGTCCAATTTTTATGGGCCACGCGACGACAACTTAGTTACGCGACAATATAATTCCGAAATGATGTGGGCTGCGGCCGCTCTACATCAAATAAGAAAACACTTAATCATTGGTCAATTAATTAATTAGTGACTTTTATAGATAATAAAATAAACATATTTACGAGTTGATTTCGTTAATTCAATGTTATCAGTTTAATTGTGTGTGCCTCTGGCGGCGACGGCGCCGCTGCCAGCTTTATACGGCCGACATATCTAGTATATTATGAGGGCGTATTTTAAATTGCTTTTACATTATCAGCGTTTATATTTCCTATCCACTTTTTATGTAACATAAAAACGAATTATGTTAAGTATTACAAGCGTGATAACATGATAAACATAAACAAATTATTACCATCACAAATTATACTTAATTAGTGTTATTAATGTCTGAGAACTAAACCATCTCACAATGTCGTCACCACCTCAGACTATCCATTATTGTATGTGAATTATTATTTGACATATTTTGTTCCGCCCTATTAATAATTCCAATCTTTGGTAAGTTTAATCACGGATATGATTTAAAGAGGTGTATCCGGTTCGGGCACGCCACCCGTAATTTAATTACTAGCATGTAGAGCCTGTCACCGTGCCCACACAGAATCCATTTTAATACAAGATTAATGATTAAAACTAACATGGGCTATTTTATTATAGTAACGATGTAATTATTCACTAATCATTACAACAATAAACTATTTTAAATTGTGTTTTAGTTTTATTCAAAAATAAAAAAGTCCTATTTACAATAATCATTGCTAAAAGAAATTTAAAAGATGAATGAAATAAAAATATCCTGTTTATGAAATTTAACATGTTACCTATTTTTATTGCGGCTTACAGTTTTAAATCTCTTCATTAATTTCTGAAACTCCTCCTGACCCGCGGTTCGGAAAAGCCAAACACTTTGTCTAGAAGAAGGCACAAAGTTCCATAATTTCTTTGCCGAGATAAGAGGCGAAAGTTCACGCAGGAGCGGAGATTTATGACATCACCGTCGCTCCTTTCACTAAATAATAAAAGGCCTGCTGTAAAACGCGGTGGAGGCATAAAACTTTTACGTCCATACAACCCGTTGGAGTAAGTAAACGGAGCATGTAGGACGCCTCGTGCTAGGATACCGAATCTCCATAAAAGGCAATCAGTGTCTTTACAATAGTTCGTTGCCGCATAAATTGTACGCCAACGTAAATGTATTCCTTAACTTTAACTGTATTGTGACAATGTTAATTATATTTTTGACATTCAACTTTTATAACAATACTAGTTGACCCGGCGAACTTTGTTCCGCCTTAATGGCAATAAATGAGCAGATTTTTTAATTGGTTTCTTACAAATATCAAATTGTCATCCATACGTCATTACATAGCTGTCATTTGCATTTTGTTATTCCAAGTCTGAGTCTTCTTTGTTATACCATGTTTTATAGTGACTGACGTTTTATGTCAAGTCACACGGGAATGCTGTCGAATGGTATAAAAAGTATCCTATGTCCTTCTCCTGGCTCTAAACTACCTCCCTGCCAATTTTCAGCTAATTCGGTTCATCGGTTCTTGAGTTATAAGTGGTGTAACTAACACGACTTTCTTTTATATATATAGATTACTAAACATGGTGACAACTCAGATATCAATATTCAATTTCTAAGTGACGTATTTATAAAAAATGATATCTGTGAATAAGATCAAATCAGCAGCTAGAAACTTATAAAATACACAAATATAATCTAAATACAGAGCCATATATATGTGTTGTATGTAGAGCACATATATGTGCATTAATAGAATTAACGATAACAATCACGATGCGAACCCGCTAGTTACAGTTCGTAGATAGAAATAAAATTATAAAAAGTAACATTGTTTTCTTCTAGGCTTCAGTTTTACGCGGATAAACTTCAAATACTTATATGTAATATGTATCTTACTTATATGTAATATAACGTTGTATTTAAAAAAGACAAATTATGATATTTTTAAATTAATTTTGAAAATTAATTACAGGTTAGCAATCCGAATCTCGAGGAGTCAGAGGGCGATGGAGCAGAGGTGTTAGATTTCTTACGCGGCATCACCACGGACATCCTTCACAGATTTGCTTAGACGAGCGCGTGGCGATGACTCGCAAACAAAACAGATTATATCGACTTTTTACACATAACGCCTGGATGTTAAGACAGCTATTATTAAAGTGATATCGATCAAGGTAATTGGAAAAAATATTGCTCGTAATATGTATTTGATGATACGAACTGATTGGTGTTTAATAAAGGCAG
>DVVJ01001860.1:0-10585 GCA_018234505.1 Junonia neildi neildi
CAGACAGACAGACAGACGGACAGACGGACATGGCGAAACTATAAGGGTTCCGTTTTGACTACGGAACCCTAAAAAAGAAAAACAAAAAAAAGTGTTCATCCTTGTGCCATGAAATCTCTTTCGAGTGTTATAAAGAAAGTATAGGTCGTTCGACATTATATCGTATACGCCGAGAATAGTGGTGCTTTATGAGTCAACTGCTTGTTATTATTATATATAACGACTTAGGACACATAGAGCTTCAGTTGACGTACGACTTCAGGGCAGATTGGAGTTATAAATAAGAAAATATGATCTGGAAAACAATTTTGGTCACCTTCCTCGCTGTCGGTAAGTTTTAAAGTTATTTTTTAATGATTTTAATGATCCTTTACTTAATAGCATTCTCTGTTGGTTTCGCGAGGTATACATGTTAGTGGAGTGTGTTGTTTTTTTATTACTTTGGAAGTTTTATTATTAAGATTATTTAATTTTTCTAGGTAATATCGAACGTCAAATCCATTATATAATATAATAATAAATCCTCAAATATTTGTTTAGCAAAAATTTAGCCGAATTTAATTTTAAGATTTACTTCAGTTACTACAGTTAATGTTGTAATAGTAAATAGAGAGGTTTTCTTTCGTTGAACTTATTTTCCCAAGAAAAAATATTTCGTTTCTACAGAAAATTAATTCGTAACGTCAAAAATTAAGTCGTTTGTTCAATAGACATGTTTGTAAATATGTCATAGACTTACTTATAAGGAAATTAATTTAAAGTGTTTTTTTTTTAGGTTTTATTCTTATTTTTGAAACAATAATATAAATACATACACATATATAACATAGTTACAGGAATATTTTGGGTAAAAGTGGATATGTTTACATTAAATGCGTAATATTGATGCATAAGTTAATCACATAAGTTGATCCCGTGATAGGCAGGTCTTATCAAAGGTCGAAGATTAAATCCGGGAAACAATAATTTCTTCAAGGTTTTTCATGTAATAAAGTTCTGCTAAAACATAAAGGTAACAAAGGAAAATTATGTAGCAACACGTCTCAGATTTATTCATCTTTTATTGCAAGTTTTACTTTGAAATAGCGACAAATATCTGAATTTTTTTTTAGTTTTCTAGTAACTTTATAACAATAAGATCCATATTCTAATTTAACAAATACCGGCTCCGTTCCGTCGTGGGTAAAAAAAGTTTTTATAGGTAATTGTTATTAGAACGTTTACATAATTTTAAGTATTATTTGTAAATAATAGTACAAGTAGGTTGTGTAGATAGAAATAAGAGGTATTTGTGTAATATATAGTTATTTCTGTCATAGACATATACATAGTTCTTTCTGTCTTGAAGAACTAGCAATTTTATTTGTTGGTAGTTGATAATGTTGACTTTCGTTACATGATATTATGTTGTGTATTAATTATTTAGTAAATTATCAGTAGGTACGTATAACAGAAGATATTCGTAAATAATCTTCTATACTTATACGATTTCAAAACTGTTTTAATAATTACATTATTACTTGTGGGAAGTAAATGTAAAGTACATTCTACGTCTATTGTAGTAACTAAAATTTTTTTGAATGTATTTTGTTCTTGTTTTGGATATTTTTGCATCTTTACTACCTACTTAACCGGTCATCGTTATTCTTTCATAAGCCTTCTTTTTGTTCGAAATCGGATTCGGCATCAGATTTTTACTCCAAAAACAACATCTTTTTATTTAAATTTAGAATTTATATTCGCTATAGTTTTGGAAATTTTAGCCTCAAACTTGAGAAGAAACCACGATAAACACTCAGCGGGGTGACGTTTATCTTGTTGTTTTTTTGAACATCGGCAGGATTGGTTTTACATAAATTTTAAGAATATATTGAAATAACCTTATCGCCCTCTTCCCACGGTGTGTCTAAATCTTTAATGTCACCTATAAAAAACAATCGTTGATCCTGTGAGTCGAATAGCAGGTAAAGCCAGCCTGTTCTTGTTTCTCGTACATATTTCTTTTGGTGAATATTACAAATTTTAATAAAAATTTATTTCTCACTGCATACAGTTTCAAAAGTAAATAGAATAGCAATAGTCAATATGTTAATTTATTTTGAGTTTTGCGCTTAAAGATGTGTTATGACCGAGATTATAAATTACGATAATAACTACAACTCTACAGAATACTTATTTCTATACGGAAGATGGATTTCATATAATGACCGAGGATACCATAGACTACAACCATACTTTCTATTAAGCATATGTTCCTAAAAGACCGGAACAGGTCACTAGTTAGCAAATAAGCAACAACATTAACTTGTTTCATCTCCCGACGCGTTTCACACGATGCATCCCGTCCCCTCTTCCTGTGCAACACATCATGCTATTTACCAATTCACTTCGTCGAAACGACCGCTAATACGCTTCGAATGGGTTAAACAGGCTATTTCACGAACTATTTCCTTGAACCTCGGTCCGTTAACCTTTTCATTTTATATCCAGTTGCATTGTTACTACCTATGCTATATTGGATAATTTGTAATTAGGCAATTGTTCTTCTTGTAAGACTATTTAGGTACATACGAGTATAATGATGAAAATATTTTGACGATAAAAAAAATAAAAAAATACCCGTAGACAAGGTTTAAAATAATTTATATTTAAAATTTTATTCATAAACTTAAATATAAGCTCACTGATTACAAATATCATAAATTCATAATAATAAGTGCATATCACGGTTTCACACGTGCTTTTGGTCCTTCGAGTAGTAGCATGTTGCGATCTAGTCAATAACCGAATTATCTAAAGTAAAAATAATTTTAATGACATATTAAGTATATGAAGAGTTTTCGATATTAATCCTTATATAGGTAAAATCCACAAACAATGGAAGACAATTAATGGAAACCATTACATAACAATATTTACTAACATAATTTACAAGTTAAACAAAATTAATTGGCTCAACGTGATTAGTGAAATTAACAAACAAGTATTATATTGATCGAAGTTAAGCGATTGTTTGTATTAGATAGTAATAATTAAGGTTATAAGGTTATTGTCGTAAGTTTATACATATTTACGTTTGTGATAGCATTGTTGCTACAAAGAATTACTGATAAATCTTAACTGCCTGGAAAGTTATCGGGGACATAGGTATTTATTTCGTATCAAAAGTTCTGAGATTTACATATTTTCACATACTCGTATTATTACCTAACTAATGTCATTTATATTGTATTTATCAAAATAATATTTATCTTCTTCGTTTTATCGCTGTTTTTACTTGTATTTTTAATAATAAATGTGATGTTTGTCCACACAAGTTATGAAAACATTTATTGACAAGGCATTTCTGTGACCTACACAGAAATGCAGTACCTACCATATACCTAAACTTTACCTAACTTACTTAATTTCTTGATACATTAATAATTATGATTTTGTATAATAATTTTTTAACCATTTTTTATTTTAGGCGCGTTAGCCGAATACCAAATCACAGATGCTCAACGCCAGCAGCTCAAAAGCACACTTACAGAATGGTGCAAGAAGAATGGCGCAGAGGACAAAGTAGAATCAGTAGAGGTATGTAGTCTATGTAGGTATTTATATAAGACTAGCTAACCCGGCAGACTTCATACTGCCTCAATTTAGAACGTTTGTATGGGAAATAGAAAAGGGCTGTTTTTAGAGGTTTCCCGGCATTTATTCGAATTGTTCTTACCCTTTAAACCTTCCCTAGACCTCCACGAACATTTCAAGACCAAGATAACATAAATCCGTTCAGCCGTTCTCGAATTTTAGCGAGATTAACGAACAGCAATTTTTATATATATTTATATATAGAGATTCATACAATTTCTTAAAACTTAAACTTAAATGCATTAGGTACCCAAAGATAAAGTTAGAGATGACCATCATGATATATAATTTTTCACATTTGTTTAATACTGTACGAATACTTATGTACCAACGTATAATCTAAAGACTTACAAGAAACATACGTCGCTCTAACTGATTTATTTTATGTTCAAAATTAGTTTACCTATAAGATTGCACATAGAGCTAAAACGTCACTGGTAGGTTTTTAAATATAAGTGTATGGACTTTAAACATAAATCAAATTATAATTATTTTTTTGTTCTCATTTGTAGGCAGCAGCAAAGACCTTCATCGATTGCATGAAGGGTCTGTTCGATATCGAGCAAATTAAGAAAGAAATTGAGGAAGCCAAGCCTAACGGAGCCCTTGATGAAGTGTTCAAAAAGTAAGTGGAACTTTATTACTGGAAAAAAAAAACATCACAACATACAAAGATAATGTGATCAATAGCTACGTATAAAAAATTATCCTTAATTGCCTAATAGGATAATTAGTACATTGATGATTTTTCTACATAAAGAAAATATTATATGGTATTCCTAACTTTTAAGCTTATTACAATTGTATACCTACCTGTACCAAGAAATAAAAATCATGAAGGCTGTGAGAGCAAGAAGAGCCTATCTGCAAAAAGTTAAAATTTTAATGGGTATTCAAAATTGTTCTTTAGGTTTCACTATAAAAACTAACGCGGTATATATCCATGTTTTATTAAACTACGGGATGATTACTCACGTATATATGTCGAACACTGGGTTCGGCGAACAGTCGGCCCGCGCTCGCCAAAACCTTGAAAAAGACCGCCAGGCGCGGTCGAAACTATTGTCGGACAAACCGACATTTATACGTGAGTAATCATCCCGTAGTTTAATAAAACATGTTTATTTGGCATTAAAAAAAATTAACTTAAAACAGATGTAACACATAAAGTTTTTATTCAAAATATGTCTATGAAATCGTAGGTACTGCGCGAAGACACCCGAGCTGAAGTCATGCATCCACACATTCGTGGCCGGCGTGACGCCCTGCGCAGATGCCACCATTCGCGAGCACGTCAACACCATCAACAACGGCACCGACCAGCTCATCGACTTCGTATGCCACAAGGACGGTGACAGGATAGCTTGTGAGTTTTACATATTATTGGATATTTTTGAACCAATGTTTTTGTTTTTCCTAGCCCAGATTTATAGAATGTGGATATCTACTCACAATCTCAAATTAAAATCTGAGTTCTGCATCCAACAACAGGCGTTGTTATTTTGACGTTATTATATTGACGTTATTGAGTCAATCGGAGGCATTTAAATTGTAAAGTCAACTACTTCTATAGACTCCTGTTTTTTATAACCACTTACCACCATAGTAAATAGTACCTAGTATATATATCTGGTAGAGTTTGAAGTGTCACCGGGACCATGACAACCCTCCCAAATCGTACGTGCCAAATTGAAAAATCCTCCCAAAAAATGCAAAATATAAATACCATGACTGCACAGATAACTGTTTTTGCTGATAGATAACATTATGATCATTCATCAATCGCGATTGATCTACAGGAGAAAAATCCAGGTGCCCTTTAAGAAACAGTGTTAAATGACTATATGATCATTATTAGTGACCCCCTCAAAATACCATGCTGCGGCCGTGCCTGAGGTAAATTAATATTTTTTTTGTTTAGTGTTCATCGCAGAGGCAGGCCCTGAGTGCTTCCAGACCAAGGCTGATGATATCCGTCAATGTGCGATGAAAGTTAAGGAGGGTATCAACAACGCCGAAGATGCTAAGAAATTGACTGTAGACGTAAGTTAATAATTATTCTTTTATGTTGTCTCCATATATTTGGCTAAAAGTCTACATATTGATGTGACTCCCCTTCACCAAATCGTAAACGTTTAATTTTAAAAAATCTTCTAAAATTATACAAAATAAAAGTACTGTGAGGGTTTGAAAAACTGCTTAATATTCAATTGATAGATGGTGTCTTATAATACATAGTGCTATCTTTTGTATCTATAGTATCTAATTTAAAGATTATTAGTTTTAGTGAAATTTCCCTCCCCCAAAATTTCAGTCTGCGACCGCGTCTGATGTAAACTGTTAGATTTTCTAATTAAAAAATGTATATTTTTCAGCAACACTGCGCCAAATTCGATGAATTGTCGTCGTGTGTCGTGAAGGCGCTGGAGACGTGCGACACGCCAACTCCTGGTAACATGGCTGAATCTCTATTCCGATTCGTCCGCAAGAGTTCGCCATGCAAGGTATTTCTATATTTACTCTTCTACCTTCAATGATATTCGACTGTAACTTTATTGGTTTTGTTTTCTACAATATGGTTTAAAAAATTACCAAATAATCTGTAACATAACTCTATTGGTCTAGAATCACTAGACGACTCTCGAAGAGAAAAGGGGTTTTGGAAAAATCACGATTATGCGAAATGATTCTTTTTCTGCCTTAGATAATTTCATACTAGGTGTTAAGGATCCCGCAGTACGAAACGCAATATTAGTCCTAGTTAAAGAAGTTCGAAAGCGCAAATTTGTGGTTTAAGTTAATATTACCAAAAATATGTTATAAACTAAAAAATAATAAATATGTTATATACATTTAATTTATAATGTTCTTTTTTTCCAGAACTGATTCGAGCCAACCACCTTATAGCATAGTTGAAAACTATCAAGAACTGTCATTTTTATGAGTGCCATTTTCTCAAGAACTACCATTTATTAAGTGCCATTTAGATATCATGTACTAATAAAATTTTAATAAGAATAATGTGTTTTCTTTTTACATTAATATATGAACATCATTCTAATTCTAGAAAACGCTATTCTAAAACATATCTTATTGTGAGGCACATCAGCCATTATTTAAGTGGGCATGGGACCAGTAACCACTTAGAATAATGCCTCTATCTCAAACATGAAGCAAACAGGGTACTAAAAGTTAATACTTATTGCCATGAATGAAAAATAAAACAACTAAAATCAATTTATAAGGCAATATAAATTGTACCTATAATAATGTTCAATTTATTGTTCGATTCAATCACAACAATGTATAATGTAATATTATGAGATACTAAAAAGTAAGTACAAAGTAAGTAATACATATTTATACAATTAAAATAACAGATTTATGAAATTTGGTTTATTTCGAATTCTGATATAAAACAGTAAGCTAGTAACAGTTACCAAGGTAACCTAACGTAACCTGTAAGTTGTAATAAATAAGTTACTGACAGTAGCTCTTTCAAATTCAAAAGCAATGATAAAGACTTGTTGTAATGTGTAATACTCGTCTAACATAATAATTTGGAAAGATATTTAGATATTTTCTTTAATAAAAGGCTAAACCTATAGGAATTATAAGAAATAAAAACACAGATAACGTTAAACCACCATTTTAATGAAGCAACATACATTTTTCATCACAATATCGCACTAAAACTACACCGGATTCACTCACTTCGCTACTTTAGCACGGAACAGGGAATATAGAAGTGGCATTTGCACCAACATAGAGAAAAAAAAACTTTTATAATATTTTAAGGATATTTTCTTCAATATTTAAGACGAAAATTGTTTTATGGCATTTGATTTTTATGTACACCTAGTTATTTGTTGCCACTTCTAAAATATTCTCTATTTGGAGTAAGTTACAATTCTAAATACAATAAAAAATAGTATAAAAAAATAAATGTAAATAAATGTCATGTCATATTGATTCTTGGAATGTAGATAATTCGTTCGTTTTACGTTAATTACAACAATACAAAACTATATACTTAAGCGAAATCTTCTAAAAGGCCGGCTACAAGAAGTTTTATGTTTTAAAGGATATAATTAGTAAATAAACAATTGTGTTCACATTTCTACGTTCTATTGTTACATGTTACTACTGAATTCTAAATCTACAATACATAATCATAATTACTAACAGAAATAATAATAAAGTCAATTTACCTTTCAGGAATTTTAACTTAACCCCGAGCTATTCGCTCTGAAATATTTCACAACCTAAAAAGGTTAAGTTAAAAAGGAAAGGCACCGGCCATACTAAACTTAATACAAGCTAAAATTAAACATCAAGTCACGAAATAGTTATTTAAATTTTGAAAATATTTCATAAACGATTTTGTCAAATTTATAGTTGAAAATGCAAAAAATTATCGATACATCGATACATTAATTTATATAATTCTAAAAATAATTAATAGTCAATGAAAAATAATTGGTAACTTTCCTATTTAGTGACATTATATTGACGGCCTATTGACTACGAAAAAAATTACCACTCAGATACCCTTATCATATACAGCATGTTTTAGTGATGCGACTCGATTACGATTTGCTACTCGAGTCGATTCTCAAGTCACTCGAGTTCTACTCGAGTTGAACTAAACCATTATATTTGTTTATAGAAGCATGTTTAAACATCTATAGCTAATGTCGTATAAAGAAGGTTCTTAGGTGAAACGATTTGACTTACTCGAATGACGACTCGAGGGCAAAAAAACTCGATTTTTTTTTCGAATAGAAATTCTATTAATTCTATCGAGTTGCACCAGTCATTTATATTTAGAAAGAGCTAAAATACTTAAGCTAATTCGGATGGAAGCGAAAATTTGGCGATTATTGGCATATGAAAATAGAACATCTATCATATATTATATCACGGATATGTAACTTTCAGCGCTTAAGCACACTAATATAATAATTTAAGGTACGCGTCACAATATTTGGTTTCAATTGAAACGAAAATAGCTACAAAAATAGTAATATTCTTATCTACTTTGTCGTATTAAGCTAGCAGTTCATGTGGATATTGAAGCACTTTGCCAAAACGTTTACAAAATTACGCTTAAAACGATTTCATTAATTATTCAAATAACGCCAAAATATTAATATATTGAAAATTCATGATTATAGATCCCTAGTACAAAAAAATATTTATAAAAAATAAAGACATAAAAAAAAATATTAAAAATCATCAAAACATGGTAGCAAAATCATATATAATAAAAAAATATAGTGTCATTACATCACGAGAGTACAAAAAAATCTGTAAATTATAAAGCAAAGTTTACGAAACAAGTTTTGTGTCAAAAATCAAACTAATTGCGGTATTTTGTAACTTGTCTCATAAAAAAAATAGATTTGTAAAAAACAATATTGTTAACTTTATGGCACCGTCAACATCAAAGTTTTATACAATCCAAAAAATACTTCTGCGACACTAATTCATATCACTTTTACACTGCGAAATTAATTAAATAATTACTTTCATCGACAACACTAAAACCAGCCTAGTGTCGTGAAAACGCCATGCCATTAAAATAATGTCAAAGGCAAAGTAATCAAATTAATTAAAAAAACATATTAAAAAAATAAAAACAGAAAAAATGGATTTTATATAATAATATTTTTAGCAAAATCCTTCAATGAACCTTTGGCGATAGGTAAACAATAAGAACTAAAGTACCAGGGCGTCATAGCGTACTAGGAGTTTAGACAAGTAGGGCGAATATTAGCATACCCACTGTGAGCGTCTTGACCGTGAGGCTGCTGGCCGAGTTCGGGTTGTTCTTTTGTTTTGCATCCTGTAATAAAAGCAACATATATTTTATATGGATAGAAATAATAGTTATATACAGAACTATCATCTCACATGAGAAATAGCTAAAAAAAACGAATTTGTGATCGTTACTAAAAATTTATAAAATAACAATAAAATCTATTTTTGCGACTATATTTAAATGATGTATAAATAAAATAAGAATATAATAAAAATATACCAAAACAAATAATTTTACTCTTTACTAAATTTAAATTATTTTACCCATTCAACATATATTACAAAAACACTATTTTAAATCATAAACAAAGAGCAAAGCCTACAAAATAAGTCATATTCGTTGGCGTTCTTTAAAAACAGCACGTTTAACTCAATGTACAAAAGCAATACAAATTATCAAACTCAAAATAACGAATAACAGCGTCACATAAAATTATTTTAAAAACAAAAAAAAACGAAGAAAAATTTTGCGTAAGCTAGAAAAAACGACTACAAAATACATTCACGAAAAAAACTAACACGACACTAAACATTAAGACTTACGCCATTGCTATTGCTCCTGCCTTCCGCTTTCTCCTAATACAAACAATTATATTGAATCAATAACAGAGAACTATTACTAGTCCTTTCTAATATTATAATTATAAATGCGCCTTAACAACTGATTTTACGCCTTAACAACTGAACCAAATAAATTAACTCTAAGAAGTTTTGCAAACTAATTCTATGAAGTTTTGCAGACCTAAATAGAAGCCCAGATTAGATGATAGAATTTTTACTATATTTTTCCGAAACCTCCGAATTTTCGGCTGTTACCAAAAAACAACGTTTTCAAAGCCAGAGCAATAAACGATATCTACGTGGGCGTAGCCGCTAGCAAAGGTAGTGTATAAATACTACAAATTTGATAATCCAACATCATGTCAACTGTCACTTGCAGTTTTATTTCTGTTAATTTAAGACAGGCAAGATATATCTAAAAATATATTAAATAGTAGTATTTAATTGGTAGTTTCTTAAATTTCAATGAAACAAATGAATGTCAGCTTCATATACTTAGTCTGGCCATAAATACTGTTACACTTAATTATAAAAAAATATTACATTTGAATTTCGAATCTGTCAT
>DVVJ01001861.1:0-10584 GCA_018234505.1 Junonia neildi neildi
CACGATTCTTGGTCCTTGTAAAATTGGTATCTTAATAATGTTAATGAAAGCTTTTTTTAACCCCCGACCAAAAAAGAAAAACACAACGACCTTTAAAACACAACAATACTTTTTATTACCTCAAATTTCCTTGAACTCATTAAATTTTAAACAGATCTTGAACTCATTGCGCTCATTTCCATTAAAATATTCTTAACAGAATAATTTCAACTCACTTTGTAACTTTAAAATATATTACAAGCGCGTCATTAGCAACCCATCGCTTTGTGGGTCAAAAGTACCTCAGCGACGCTCGACGGGTTGACCTAAAAACTGTACTGAGAATGAAAACTCGACATCGGCGGCTTTAGTGGTTGTCGAAGAAAGAGCTCATACGCGGTCTGTGAGATCTCGTGGTATTTCTTTCATGTAAGCTATTGAAAAGCTCTTGAAGGGTTGATAGAGGTTTAATAGGATTTTCCGCTTTAAATGGACAAGAATTTGTTGAGTTAGTATCATTGATACTGACTAATGTAGCGGTTAATTTTTCATAATTACTTATTAAAATTACAGCTTAAAGTATTGTAAGAATAATTAAAATAGTGAATAACTTTATTTCTTATAATATATTTAAATTTATAGTAACAATCTAAAAATGTCCCACTGCTGTGTAAATACCCCATCATCTGAGGGTACCGGAGGCCCAATTCCCCACCCCTTCCCCATTAATTCCCCATCCATTCACTCTCCATACACCCTAAAAGGCTGGCAACGCATTTTATAGCTCCTTTGGTGCTGCAAATGTTCATGGGCAACAGCATTCACTTACCATCAGGTGATCTATCAACTCGTTTGCCGCCCTATTCCATAAAAAATTGTATGTATGTATGTATCTATGTATGTATATCTATATGTATATTATACATAATATGTGTGTATTCATTTTATTGACTCTGTACACTCTTTCCGCTTCCATTTCGTAAAATCCTATTAGATAAGGTTGTCTGGAAGAGATCGCTGTTTAGCGATAAGACCGCCTGTGTACATAAAAATATTGTCATATTCGAAATGTTTTAAATGTATTTCTTTTTGTGTACATTAAAGAGTAAATAAATAAATAAATAA
Organism: Junonia neildi neildi; assembly: GCA_018234505.1. Classification (NCBI taxonomy): domain Eukaryota; kingdom Metazoa; phylum Arthropoda; class Insecta; order Lepidoptera; family Nymphalidae; genus Junonia; species Junonia neildi. The sequence continues at coordinate 1,105 of DVVJ01001861.1, forward strand.
ACATATAAGATTATGTTCGTGGTTCTGCTCGGATTTTTATTTAGTGTTAATAAGTTGTCTTATGAAATAAACAAGTTATACTATTTGATTTTGTTTATTGCATTAATATTTTTGGTAAAATAAAAATACATGTTTTATTAAAATTATATAATTAACTATTCTTGAAAGATAATCTAAATGATTAACATTAGAATAACAGCAGAATCTAGTAGTCTACAAACACAGTCAACTGAAACTACAAAACACATTAACCCGGCGATTATCGTGATGGGCCTTTTAGACCAGTATCATTTTTAAGTAGCCAAATTTCTTACAGTATAATTCTCTAAAAACGTCATTACGAAATTATTCGTATCAAATTGATTTTCTTTACCTACATATCTTAATGAATAGTATTATTTAAATACTACAATATACTTAAATTCCTTTATTTTAATATTGATGAATTTGCCCATTACAAGATAATTTTTTTACAGGTCTCTTAGACCCAAATCTACATCTGCTGTAACAAATTTTGCCTGCAAAGTTGCCGGGTTAACCATCCACACAGCTTAATATGCCTTAACTAGTACAAGTACGTACAAGTACACAGTTTGGGACACATGCGCTACATCGCAATTTATTGCCACGCTACGCTAAGCCGCGTAGCGCTGTCAATATACAAGTGCTACGATACGCTACGCTGCTCCCGCTACGACGTTATACCACGTATTGCGTACATTATTGTATAGTCAAAATTTTTTTGTTAGTGGTAAAAAATTAAACATTTGGTGATTTGTTTATACGTATATAAAAATCTATATGAAATTATTGCTTCATGATTTTATATTTATTAAAATGCTAAATGAACACTAGAAAATCCATTCCTATTTTAATAAACACAAAAGAAATGTTATTAAAATTAATATGTATCTTGTTGTAATGTGATTGAAAAATTTAAAATATATGTAATATTTATGAAGAAAAATTATTTCCCGTTGCAAATAACGTTAATTGTAAGGTCGCAACATCATAAATCTCGTGAGTAATGTAATCCGCAAATTAATTATTTTATCGCGAAAAATATATTGCGAAAGTTTTAAAATATATGAAAAATAAGTATACTAGCTGTCATTTCAGCGTTCAATTTTTCCAATTCCGGTATTTCGGGATTTTCTAAAGCTAGTCTCGGAATACCGGTATAATCCCGGGATTGTAATGGTAATGGAAAGTAACAAAAAGACAGTAAAACATATCAAAATCATTTTTTTACCTTTTAATTTTAAAAGGACAGACGGTTAAACAAAATTATACTTTCTTTTTATAAAATAAAAGGAGTTGGAAACAATTAGTAACGTTTTTTGGTAGAAACAAAATAATTAATTTTACTAAAATAAATCTTATTTTAACCTTTAACTACCGACGTTTGGCTGGAGAGGCCGCGGCGGGTAGTGACTTTGTTAGATTTACCCCTGCCAGATGAGCTAGATGCCAGCAAACACGATTTCAATAAGTTATTTCAATTCAAAATTCCGACGCGGCCTCAAAAGCCCAACATCGGTACTAACGTAACTTTTTTGTTTGCTTTAACATCAACTGCTTAGTTACAAGAATCTCGTTGACAATCTAAAAATGGATGATGTATTGACGTCCAATAAGTTTCATTTTAAACAATTCTTTCCTTTCCTTGCCTTTTCAATAAATCAGGACGTCCTATAAATCTTTTGTATCCAAATCTTATATAATTATAATAATGTAACTTCCATAGAGAGCTTGATTGAAAAAGTAATAATCGAGATCCCGGGATCCCGGGATTGAATTGTCTAGTCGTGAAGCGCTTGAAGCGTATCGCTTCCATACGTTGCTGCTGCCGAGTTTGCCTCAAATTTAATTGGCTTATACCTTAAATTAGAACATAGGCTGTATTTCATCCTTATTTAAAGTTACCATGGGCATCACACATGATGACTACGGACGTGACCGAAGTCGTGGGAAGAGACTAGTCTGAATATATAGTTTCGGCACAAACTACAAAAAGTTTCGTAATTTTTGAAAATATTAAAAATCAATAGACTTATTGTTCACTTTATTGTACTGAAGTCAGACGAAAATTAAGGATATATTCCTTTGTGTGCCATTGCCAATAAAGATCATAGGTCATTATTATATCAATAACGAATGCCAGACAGCTAAGTGATTGATTCGGCGCGAGGTACAAATTGACAGGATGATAAATATAAACGGGATTGAGATAAATCTATGATATTATATTATGATTGAATGTCTATAGGAACTAAAGAAACTTATTAATTTATTAATTAAGCCGTTTTTTCGAATACCTTGGAATTATGTGCCATTTTTGTCTGTTTATCTGTTTATAATACAAACAATCTGCGTCGGTTTCAGGTGGACTAAATAAAAGTTTAGTAGTACAAAAAGGTAGTTAAAATATATCAAAATCAATAGTTCAAAATTGTTCACTTTATTGTATTAAAGTCAGACAAAAATTAATATATCCTTTGTGTGCCAATGCCAATAAAGATCATAGGTCATTATTATATCAATAACGAATGCCTGACAGCTAACTGATTGATTCTGAGCGAGTTACAAATTGACAGGATGATAAATATGAACCGGATTGAGATAAATCTATGATATTACGTGTTTTATCTATGATTCAATATCTGGAAGAAATTAGCTGTGTGACAATTAATTTATGACGTTAATTTCTTTTTCATGCTGTGGATTTGATACCGCCATTATGATCACAAATGAAAGCCAATTAATGTATTGTACCTACTGTTAACGGGACTCTTTGGAATGCGAGATTCCTAGCTGGCTGGCGGTTGGCTGGTGGCTGCCTAGCAACAGTTGTTGATGTCAAGATTAAAGATATGGCGATATAGAGTATCATAAAGCCCGTCACAGACTTAGCTATAATATATATTAATATACCGTACTATAATATATATTATAGTAAGCTATCGCTCACTAAAAAATATATGTTTTGCCTTCATTTGTATAGTGATCGTCATATAGTAATAATAAGCAATAATTTATATTACGGTATAGCTTGGTGACGTCATAGAAAAGATATATTACAGCTGAGTGTGCGGTCACTCGGAAATTTGTAAAGAAAATGTATAGTAATATGCCTAGCTATAAATATGTATATTAATATATATTATAGCTAAGTGTGTGACGGGCTTTATTGTATTAATCGTGGAAATAGAGACATGTATAATGAACAGTTGTTGTATTATTATTCCCTTCTGGACTGTCTTTAACACTACTTACTAGCGGCCAGTGTATTCGCTACCTAGGCATAAAGTAAAAAAGTTAGAATTTGAGAGCAAAATCCCCGTTAACAAAATGATCTGCTATTTATTGAACTCATTTGTTACAATAAATGTCTTTATACTAAAAAATTGTTTTGGACATTTGGTTTGCTTTGAATACATAAGCCCGTTCTTGAGCTGTAACATTACAGTGAAAAGTGGTATTTTTTTATGTACGAGTATCTACTCAAAGATGTCTCCAACATTACACAAAATGTAAATGAAATATTTTTATACAAAATATCGGTTGAAACTTTAAAAACGCAACACGTTAGTAAATCCGTTTACTAGTAGAGAAATACAAATCCCGTGTATTTTACGTGCGCCAGCATTGGGAATAGGTTATTTACTCAATTTGTGTGACATCCGACATACCTGTTTTCCCGTTTCATGAAATCAATTCAATATTTTTTCGAAGAAATCCGATGCGATGCGTTCACAAATAATTTGGTATCAATTCTGCACGTGGATTTTATTTATTGATGTAATCGATGGATGAAAGTATCGTGATTTTCAATTTGTGTTCACATAATTGTCATGTCTCAGCTCGATGTTTTTAATATAATTTATTAACCGAGTTAAAAATAATATTAGTAGAAGAATCTGTAGACACTTAAATGTGTGTGTGTTTTTATGTTTTACTTACGTCTAGTTGTCTTGATAATTTGGTGAAGAATTCAAATAAAAATCTGTACGAAGTTAACTCCTGTGAAGTTTAGTTGTTCCCTTAATGGTTTCTTAAGTCTTTTTCGAGTCGATGTAGATACTTACTAAACAATATCATTTACAATTTAGTGATTTGGTATATCAAATAAGTACTTATAGTCGGTAATTCTGTAAGAAGAATAAATACTTAATCATTATAAATTTTACTCCTATCAATTCATATTTGTTAAAGGTATAATTCATTTAAAAGTAACATACAAAATTAACACTCAAATCCGTTTTGAAAGCCTACAATCCAACTAATTACCAACTCACGACGAAATGTTGAATAATAATTTGTTTAACTATCCCAATTACACAGTGAAAGTTTATATTAATTAACTTTATATCGGTTAATTTGGTGAAGCTAGTCAAAAGTGTCATGATATTTGACATTTGTGGTTATTCCGGTTTAAATTGTCGTTTTTGAACGATTCCTTGTATTGGACGCGCCATTTGTAAATCGAATGCCAGTAATGGTATTATTTCATGAAACAGATTGCCAATTCGTTGAATGAATTATCGGTCTCTTCTGAAACGTATTTTAGGAATTTGAATTTTAAATATTGACTAATATTTTACTATATTTCAGTAAGACAAAGCTTAAGAGAAATTATGTAATTTATGTTTAGAATATCTCTCTCTCTCTCTCTCTCTCTCTGTATATGAATTTCTTTAGTAGATATAAATTTACAAAAGAAATTCTTATAGAGAGAGATAATGAAACAGATAAATTAAAGAAATTATTAAAAATGATTTTAAACGAGTTAAACAATTGTTAAAAAAAGTTACTCAATATTTTGTGAATGTTTCAACTGCCTTTCTGTTTGGCACTATTTAATGATATCAGGTAAAAAAGGGAAAAATGACGAATTTTGCACAGGAACCTTTAAAGTTTTTAGTATTTTTTATGTTATAGCGGTACATAATTACGTAATTTGTGAAAATTTCAACAGTCTAGTTATCGCGGTTCTTGAGATACCTGCGGCCCTGTGACAGACAAACGGCACTTAAAAATATTGTACCATCTTAAGGTACGTTATTCCAGATAGTTATAGATGTTCTGTGACTTCACCGCCGAGCACGAGATTTAAACACGTGATTTTAGCACTTGAAAACTCAGCGGTGCTAGCCATGATTGAAATCGTGGTTTAGATCGACGTATTCTCACGACTAGGCCATTTCAGCTCAAATGATATTGAATATTTTAAAATATAAGATTCATTTCATTGATATGAGGATGATTATATTTTTTTACTACCAACAACTACTGTTTTTGTTTCGATTTCTTCAACACACTTGCAAATAAGTCGGTAAATAAAAAAAAAAAAAAACAAAATTAATTTAATTTATTATTATATATATTAAAACGGTATTTATGTATTATCAAAACCAGAACCCTAAAAAAGTACTAAAGTCAAACGTAAAATACGTAAAATAATAAACGTTTGCACATCAGAAAATCATAACAAATGAAGTTCCGGACGACCAGCCGGTTTTATTAAAGCCGGAGCATGATCCAGGTATTACGAGACACGGGATTGCAGATCGCGGTCGGAAATTTTTAATACTGTCTGACAACTGTCGCCATTGGAAACAATTACACCGGTAGCCATGACATTCATTAAAACGAACTGTTGGAGTTCATACATGATACCTATTGTTTTTTTTGTGTATGTATTTTATGTTCCATTATTCTTTTCTTATTTATCATCATTACTAGAGACATATTTGCATATCTAATGAATGTTCTTATACAGTAATTTCACATATAACAAATTCTACACAGTACTCTGACGGATCCGTCTAGACAGGGCAATCGTGCGGTGTCTGCGGGGTAAGACGCGGGTGGTAGGTGCCCAAGCTGCATACTTCGCCATCCTTAGTAACGTGGGACACGTCTAATTCGACATACATAGTTATAATAGTGCATACGATATGTACTGTAAGCGAGTGTAAATCAGATGATTTAAGTCCCGGACGAACGGCCGGTTTTATTAAAGCTGAAGCATTATCCAGGTATTACGAGATACCGTATTGCAGATTGTGGTCGGAAATTTTTAATACTGCCTGACAACTGTAAAACGAATTCTTTGACTTCGTACATCTGATATTGTTTCTTTACTTTGTGTTTGTTTTATGTTTCATAATTGGTTTGTTATATATTTGTAATATTAAAAACCGACATAATACCTATACCATATACATACATATATGTATGTATGTACTGATACCACTTGTGTTATTTAGGTTAATCAGCTACAAAAACACGAAGCAGTATTTGTTTTATTGTGTTATTTTTAAAGACTTGTTATTACATTGTTGCAAGTTTTATTGAGATACCATCATGGGAAAATAGTCCTTATTTAAAATATTATGTGGTTCAATGCTTGTGATTTGATTGTAAATGTAGCTCTGAAAATTAAACCGCAATTGTTAGAACGAAGAGAAATTTTATATTTTCCGCCCACATTGGGTCAACTTGTACTCTTGCTCTGATTCTTTTCGAGTAAAATTATGTTAATGTAACTAATTTTTGTGCATAAAAATTTATATTTTTTTTCTGTCAAGACCCTCGTTATTTTTTTCAGAAACCTACGGATGCAAGCGATAAAATCACTGTTGCGAAGCAATATGAAGTTGACGCTCCAGTTTCAAGGTGAAACGTGCTTTTCATTTAGAAGTGAATTTTCAAATATTCGTATTTCAAAGGTAGTAGTTTGAGTAATTTGTACAGTTTTTTTTCAGCAAAAGTAGTGTTGAATAATTTTGCCCTGGTGCAAATTTTTACCGTATAACGAAGGCCATTTCTGAATTTAAAGCTTGTTACCAATTCCAGCTCAGGGCGAATAGTACGTAACTTTTATGGTTTTTCTCATTTCACAGAAGTATCGAATTAAGCGTTCAATTTGTATATTGGTTTCCTCTTTTAGAAAACAACAAGTCCAAACTTCAATAAACATACAAAAACACCTAGCAAGCTATAAATAACTTTGATATCGGATACAAGATATAAATAATTAGAAATATGCAGCAGTATAATATAATTATAAAATATTCAAGGTTCAATATCAGTAGTAATTCTATAGTTGTCAATTCGCTGTTATATAAATAATAAATAAAGCAGCATTATTTGCAATTGGTGCTACATAAAATATAACCGTTACTTCAAACTTGGAGTTTATTATTTCTTTCGTTTGTAGTGATTGTTTGTAACTCCCGTGGGAACGTTGAATTTTCGCGATAAAATATAATCTGTAAATTTTAGCGGCTTTGACGTAAAAGATCAACTATCCAAACATAAAAATTTTCGTCTATTGAATATTATACCTAGTAAGATAAAATTTTAACAAATTGTAACGATTTCAACCGCCTTCAAATTTGATATTTACTTAATAGTTCTAAAGTTCTAAACTAATAGGTGGCTTCAATTTTCATTGCGTGGTGTGGTAAAACCAATATATTTACACAGAGAAACAAACAAATTCTTAATACATTAAAATCAAAGCGTTATAGTTATATTAGTAGCTGTAGATGCTGAAAATAATTCATGTTATTACTAGCCGTACTACCAAAGGGGTTTCCCATAGGTGTCATGTCATCAACCATTCGACTAACGTTCAGTTTCTTTATACGACCCCTTAGGGAGTAAAGTTCTAAAAATATTTTCTACTTAATTGTAAACACATTCTACATTCCTAGTGTTAAGAATTGTAAACATCCATTTACAAAGCAAGTCGTAGTTACACGACAACGTCACGTTGCTTCACGCGTCGACCGTCGTCGAAGTTACTTTTACGGTAACGTTAACTCTCTATAACATTTTGAAATTGACAAAACAATTATAGGCCAGTACAAATAGGTTTTGAAAAAAAATATATAGTAGAATGAAACCACTTTCAAATGGTAGAGAATACGACTTTTTGACTTTATCATAGAAATTTTGAGGTGAAATGTGAAAAAAGTGCCAATATAAAAGTTTCAGATCTTTTTATTATCTACAAATTTGCCATACAATATTTTTCATAGGAGTTTAGCCGAAAAACAAGATAAACGGTTTTTTAATCTTAAGCCCTCCCCCCATTTACCGCACTCAAATCGCCCGCAATTTATATTATCCTTTCATATTTGTTATATTATCTGCCATTTTGGATTTGGTTTCATTCTACTATAATTTTCTCGCCCATTTCATCATTTCTAAAAAAAGGGATCTATCTACTCTGGTATATTATATTTATATCAGTAGCACTAACTACAGGAATCGTTGCGAAAATGAAAAAAAAAACTTTCACATAATACTTCTTAGACATGCAAGATTTTGACACGAACGTTTTTTTCACCAATAAAAATAGTATACATAACTCAAGGACAAGGAAATGAACACGATACATTAAAAGGACTTTCAAACAAGTCTACTTAATACAAAGTCGACGGAAACAGTCACAATGTAACAAATGGAAAGAACACACTTTATCAAAACAACAATGAATAATATTAAAATGAGGATGTTAAAAGAAACAGCCGAAATAAGGTAGCTTTAGCCATTTGATAAAAAAGTAATTTAAAATAGCCGTGAGCCCTTATTACCTGAATCATTGAAGCGGCATCTTCAACTCGATAGGCTATTATCAAGTAGATCTCTTCGACGTAATCAAGTGATAATAAGGGTTTGGATTTCTAAATCGAATTTAAAGTGGATTTCGCTACCTCAACGTTTTAAGACGTGTCCACACTGCTCGCTAATTGAACGTGAAGTTTAAGGTTTTCTTAAGACTCCGCCCGCCTTTGTAATGATTAAGTATAATGACTGAGGCTTAACTTTTCCGAAACCGTAGTAGATTTATTTGAAGTTCAAAAAGTTAATTTTATATTTCTATTTTGAATAAAATGATTTTGAATTTGAATTTGTATTTGTTACTTCTGTAGGATGTTTAAATTTTTCGCCTTTATAATATTAGTAAACAGTATAATAAGATTTTTTTTTTTCAGATAAAACCCCAGGAGCCCATGTCCCATTCCAAGTTATAAGCCTCTTTTATAAGGTATTCCAAACTATTTCAACTTCCATTGAAGTTGGTTCAGCCGTTTTGCTGTAAAATGACGCCAAAAGTCCAAACAAAACTTTTCGCCTTTACTAGTAAAATTTATTATTTTGGATATTTCTATATCATTACAATAATTTTAATAATGTTGAGGCAATGTTAATTCACTTTCTCTATAACATTTTTATTTTGCATTAGTGTTATTAGAAGATTCGACACTCTCTGTAAAACGACTACTCTTCGCTTAAATATAAATATAATTAAGTTCAGTAGACAGTTAACAATTTAATTTTTTTAATTGAACCCTTTATGACCTCAGACGTCTATTTAAGTATTTTGATTTTTTTAACCCCCGACCAAAAAAGAGGGGTGTTATAAGTTTGACCGCTATGTTTGTCTGTGTGTCTGTGTGTCTG
>DVVJ01001862.1:0-10578 GCA_018234505.1 Junonia neildi neildi
TGCCAATTTTCAGCTAAATCGGTTCAGCCGTTCTCGAGTTATAAGTGGTGTAACTAACACGACTTTCTTTTATATATTATATAAGATATAAGATTTAGTAGCAGTTTTAAACGATAACGTAAACATATATACGAAAAACAAATTTATTCACATATATCCTTTGCATTTTTCGCGAGATACTTATAAAGTTTAACCCTAAACGACACTGAGGTAATTAGTACCTACTTACAGTAGTTATCTTACCTACCGTACGTAGGTAATAAAGTCTAGATTCTAGAGTTATTCTAGTTTCGTTTAGTAAAACGCCATCTGTCGTGTCTTCTACAAAACTAGAGTGCTAGGAAATCTGGAACTAGGTTCTCGACTGGCACTTAGTGTCTACGGGAAAAAGTTCAATGTAGTACATCTGTATAGAGTATGTTTCGTGGTAAAATATATGTGTATAATTACGTACGTAGAATTCGTTTACGATGTAAAAAATATAATATATTTATATAAACAAAAAGATATAATTATTAAAAATTATATTTAATTACATTAATTAAATTTTAAAAACTTCTATTTTGTTTTTGATTTAAATTTAAATAAATAGTAAAAATTAGTGCTGAAAAAATCTTTTAATAATTTATTTATTACTAAAATAATTATAATACATGTACATTTGTAAGTATTTGTTCTTTAAATGAAATGAAAAAAAAATACCATAAAAATCCTTTTGAGTTAAAATTAGAATTAGAGAATCAAAGAAATAGATCCTATATCTATACATCAACACTCATAAGTCATGATTTTGATCATCAACAGGTGGCATCATGCGTCATCACTTCTAACTTATTAATTCAAACGACCATAAACATGGCCCATTCAATATAAATAAAAAACCAACTCACGTATATCACATCTTCGCGGTTAAAATCGACGTAGTTGCCGAAATAATCCAAGAATCACGATTTCCGGACGACTATCACAAACAGCATCACCATTTCCCCCCAAAACTAACAAGTCAACCCTCCAACGGGCATCAAAACATAACCTACACACTTTCGAACAGTCACAAACACGTCGTCGTCACAAACAACCGATTTATTACCATAATTTAAAGGGAAAACCTATCAGAGGTACCCAGAAACATCCAGGCTCGCAGGCAAATTAAGTCAATACGTAATTAAAACTGGCACGACGCACACATACAAAGGATCGACATAAAAATGCGGGAGAGGAAAAAAAAAGTATAGGTTTAAAATTTACCCGGTATAAATTTGTGTTTTTTTCCCTCACCTACTTATGTATAGGGACATGCGCAGTAAAGGGTTAAGTTGGTGTTACGCGGCCGGATTACGGAGTCTTTGCGTTTGATACTTCTTGTTAGGTAATGGCGGTGTTTTAACTTTGTCGGTTTGTATGTCGTAATTAGTAGTATTTTTTGCTCATTTTGGAGGTGGCGCTAGGTGTCTCGTCAATAAAAGAGTGTACTAACCTCAATATAAAATCCAGGTGTTTTTAAGACCTAAGTAGGTGATAATTAGTTTCTGTTTTAGTTATAGAGTATATTTAAAGTATTTAAAGCATAATCGTACAAATGGAACTGCAATATAGAGTTAAAAACAAAATGAATAAACAGTGCACTGTAATATTGTATAGTAAGTGAAATATAATAATTTAAAATCTACGATAAAAGTGTAAAGATTTTACATACTTACATATATTGTTTTGTACGTTTAAAAATACTTTTTATTAATTTCTCTACTTTAAAATTAACTGTTTAAAGCAATCAAAACAAATAAAAACAGTTTATTCAACAGAATTACATTAATGCATTTACTGTAAAAATTACAAAATCAACGTTTTAAAAAAAAGGTAATCACATTTAGAATGTCTAACGATGCTTGAAAATAGTAAAAAAACATTACAAGAAACGACTCGAATTGACCTAATTATAACACTATTTGTTACACGACAGTCGTATTTTTCAATAAACAATCACTGATTAACAATTGATTTACAATTTAATAATGTGACAAAAATAAATAAAATCGAAATAAAAAAGTTTTCTTTAAAATAGTGGAAAAATAAGTTGTAAATTAATTACAAGCGCTAGCGCCATCTATGCGACGGTTCTAGAAACTGTTTTTCATGCATTTTTTTCAGCGGAACGAGGCTTCATAAAAAACGGTGAGAGGGCGCTTTATCAAGCGAATTTTCAGTTGTTTATTTAACAAGGAAAATCATTGATTACATTTTCAATAATAGATACTTGCAGTGACAGAATTTACTTTTTTTTAAACCAATTATATTGATTTGAATGCAAGACTGTCACTTTGAGTTTGTTTTACAAATACAACAATGATTCTATTTGATGTTTTTATTTAAACAAAAAACGTTTAATTTACGTGATAACGGGACATTTAAGAAAGCGGGAAATTAAACAATTGTATTAGACAATTACGTACAAAAAGTTTATTTACTTAACGGCAATTTAAATTTTAAATTTAGTGACAGTTACAATTAACAATAGATTTCGCACTTAACACAATCGGTTGGTGTAAATGATACTGGTTTTTAAACTAAATTAATTAATATTTGTAGAGACATGGATAGTATATTTTTTCTGTTAAAACCTACGCTGTAGAAATATTTACAATTTAACAAACGCATTATTATTATTTTGTACGATATTTTTATCGATGTTATGACCGAATCCATAAAGTTTAAGTTAAGTTTAACACAATTAAATCATTTTTAATCTATATCTACACTACTGGTATTTCTTCCAGATTAAGTTAAACGCATAAAAGACAATAATAAATCGGTATGTCACGGGTATCGTTAAAAAAGGTGATTTTTCATGATCACTGACGACCCTCACATCTTACCCCTCGCTCTCGTAACTACAACGAAAATAAGCTAAGTCTGCAAACTCATTCGTTTTTGGTAATACTTGTGTGCTATTTGTCTAGGAAAATAATGCGTAAAATGGCAAAAAAATCTAAACTCAAATATTTACTTTCATTTTTTAAATGTAAGTGAAAATCAATAATGTATTATTTCCACCTAGGTTATTAAATTTTTGAGTACTTAATAGAGTACAAAAGTATGAAAGAATACATTTTTTAATATGTACCTACGTAATAAACACACATAGTGTTTTTTAAGTCATTTAAGCCACTAAAGCTCACGCTTTAGTTAAACGACTCATTGGACATTTTACTATGACGACCTTTTGATTGTTGGTCTCTTTCATAATTGCACGTTTTGCTAATTAAGCCACTTACTCATTAGACGTTATGCAACGTTAGGCATTTTGCTACTTAGATCGTAAAGCGATTCTTTTAATTCATCAAAATATCCTTTTTTCCAAAACTCTTCGCCCAGCAGTGGAACAACCCACGAAGTCAATTTCTTCATAATATCACAAAAATAAATTCCATGAAATCATAAACGTTTCCAATTAATTTATAAGTATAAGCTTTTATATAAACGACATTTATATAATAAATAATTCTAGTAATGCGTTTATCTGTCGGCACGTGCGCAATACATAGCTGTCATATATGTATGTATATGTTGCTATGTTGCGTGCTACATATGATATTCGCGACACCTGGTCAATATTTATATGTTATATGTATTATGTATTATATGCTGTATATAGTATGTACTATACTGTAGTGTGTTTATATTGAATTAATTTTTTGTAACATATAGATTTATGTACGTAGCTTTGCTTGCCTTTATGGTAAGTTCGTTATAATTATAAAAAGTATTTCTCAACTTTAGTGGAAAGTCGAATCTCGAAGACGAAGCAAAGTATAATATATGTATCATTGGTATTTTTTTAATTTTAATAGTTGCCGTTATCAAAGTGAGATAAAATACTTGACAAAGTTTAATCAAAGCTATTTCAGTTTTTGGAAAGTAAATAAACAGATGGTACTATTTTTGAATAATAAAGAAATAGGAAGTACCGTTGAGTTTCTGTATTTTTGATAATGTTAAAAATAATTATGTTTTGATTTAGGTGCTATAACAGGATATTAAGGAGATTTATTTGTGACACATTTTCATGAAAGTCGTATAAAGTTTATAAAAAAGCTCTTGTAATTTTCGGTATAGTCGTAGTATAAATAATAGTTGTAGTAGTTTTAGCGTGATGGACAGAACGTGAACGTGACAAAATATAACGATTATCTGTATGTGTGTATAAAAAGTATATAAATCGTATAAATACATATAGATATTTAATATATGTGATAAATGTAATTGCATAATTTATACGACTTTCTCTCCTACATTTCATTCTGTCGGAATTTTATTAATACTTGTATCACTAGATTAATATTATAATATAACATTATACTTTATTATGAGTAAATGTATTTTACCGTTTTTACTTTTTTATTGCGATATTAAATTCATTTTATATAATGACTCTAATATCAAATAAATGAATAATGAATAAACGGTTCACACTTAACGGCCCCCGGTAAGTTTGATGAAATTTGTTTTGGGTGTCCGGAAACACACACAGCACAAACACAAACACCCAGACCACGACAGACATCTATATTGCCAATACAGACGTCAGCTATGAGTGGAAATCGAACCCGCGACCGTTAGCGCTTCAGTTAGTTGCAGTGCGACAACACTGTCGTCGAAAATAAAAAGGTACAGTTTGTATCCTTATTGGGGATAACCTTTTAAACTTTACTTATATTTTTCTTTTGAATTTTTCATAAAAATTAATTGCTACATCATTGTCTTTTATTAAAAAAGTTGTCATAGGTAATCAAATTAGTAAGTGCAACTTCACATAACCCGACCTCCCCCAAGAGTCGGGTATCTATGAAGATTTACCCTGCGTCAACAAAAAATGGTAATAACATAAAATGAAAAACAGATAAAAAAATCTAGGTACGTATTTTTAAAAGCCTTTTAAGTTAATCTAAGATTACCGTGTAACAACTTGCGCTATATATTGTGTTTTCATATTTCCTAGAATTTCATTCATTCATATATTCATTAAATTAATTTCTCAGTAAATATCACGTAAGCCGTATATTACTGACATGTACGGACGTTCGTTTTGATTTATTACTATTGAGTTTAATATTTATACGAACGTTTATATACTGATGTGTGAAGTGTGTTGACTTGTATTGTCGTTTGTAGTGAATTTATTATAAGATTTTGTTAAGATTTTCATTATGATATGAATGTTAATTTGAGACTGAAATTTTATTAATGAAATAAACGGTTTAATGGTAATTTTAACTTTTAATCTACATCCCTGTGTCACCTTAAGAGTATCGATTAGGTTTAGATGAATCAAATATACTCTTAGAAGGTTTAAAGTAGTGAAATTGTTGTTCGTTAAATTAATAAAGAAAACTTAATCTAATTTTGCTATTAATATGTAATAATTTTTTGTGTTACAGTTAGGTCATGATGACCTATACATTAGGTTATGATGTATATCTGTATCTTCTCCCTAGCATTTTCCCGAACTTAGTCAGGGTCTGCTTTATTCTAGCCTAAGTTTTGACAGCTTACTGATTTTTACGCAGAGCGATTGCCGTCTGACCTCCGCAAGTTTGAAAAATATTTATGTCGATTCAAAATCAAAACGTACGATGGTCCATTCTATGTCCTATAACTTAAAACGAGTAATTCTTCTATACCTACATCTATTATTATATATCTTTCCATGCATCTATTATATATCTATCATCATCTGTATATCTTGGAATCTTGGAAATGGCAGGTTTTGCCTAAATGAACTTATCATTTGATACCTCAAAACTCAACCAGATGACGCTACAAATGGCCGATCATAGTCTATTCACCATTCACTATTAGGATAAATCAGTTAATCTGGACACCAAAAGACACATCACAGGGATCAAATGTAAATTGAGTATTTCGACACCACCGGAACTGAGTTTGATAAAGACAACTGGCGGAGCCATGCTCCATTGAGCAAGGTATTTGAATATCAAATTGATTTGTGCGCGTCGCTATCTTTATATAATTACGTAAGTTAATTGATTTTGATGTCAAAATCAATTTCTGGTGTGATAGAAACCAAATTAATCTCACTACAGCTTGTATCAATCGCTGTGGAAATGTGCCACACTTATTTTATGGTATCTAAGCTTTAAGTTGAGCTGAGATCGCATAGAGGTGACAACGCGTCAATCTTAACCGTTATCGCGTGTGCATAACTCTTGCTAGCACCCCTAAATTTTCAAGTGATTTTTATCAAGGTTTAAATTCATCTGGTGAATAAAGAAAAACATCGTGAGGAAACCTGCATGCGTTCGGGAGACATTCTAATACATGTATATCCGCTAACCTTCTCCATAATAGGAGTGGAGGCTTTTTCCCTGCAGCAGGACATTTACAGATGGTTACTTTAGTTTTCCTATATTAGTCTAAAGTGGCTAATTTATTACTTTTTGTATGGTAAATAAGAGAGCCGGAAGGCTCTTTTCTAACTCCTTCTCTTACTTTCTATTCATCTTTTTGTAGCTCCTTTGATGATGGAAATGACCATAAGCCGCTAAGCGGTGATAATCACTTCCCTCATATCACGCAATTTACCCGCTTTATTGCCTGTTATTCTCATGAAAATAAATCAATAAATAATTCATGTATTATATGTATTTGTAATGTTCATAAAAGGCAAATTGCATTGTAATATTTTCTCTACTTTCCTAATAGTATCGCTTAGCAATTGATTAATAAGACACCTACGTAAATTCAGTTCTATAATACTTACATATGTAAGCAGATCTAAACAACATATTCCTAACACTAGCTACAAAATATTATACAAGAGGCAAAATATTAAATGAAATCATCTCCGAGCGTGCCTGAAGTGTTTATTCGTTTCTGGAATATAAATCCGATATCCTTGACGTTTGAATACTAAAGAGGATCATGAAAAGAAGCTCAGTGACACGAGAATCTGATATAGAATATGTTGATAACAAAACTTATTCCTATTAGTGTGTATTCATCCTTACACACAATAAAATATGATTCTGAAAGATAAAAACTGTCTCTATAGATTTTAGTACGTATCAGACAAGTTGTATTTAAACGAATAAACTATAAAGAAATTATATTGAAACTGAAAATTGTTTTAGAGGCTGAATATCTTATTTTTATTGCGATGATATTTATATAAAGCCGAGATGGCCTAGTGGTGCGAACACGTAGATCTTAATCAAAGGTCACGGGTTCAAACCCTGGCTAGCACCGCTGGATTTTCAAGCGCTAAATTTGTGTTTAAATTCATCTCGAGCTCGGCGGTGAAGGAAAACATCGTGAGGAA
The DNA here is from genome assembly GCA_018234505.1 of Junonia neildi neildi. Taxonomy (NCBI): domain Eukaryota; kingdom Metazoa; phylum Arthropoda; class Insecta; order Lepidoptera; family Nymphalidae; genus Junonia; species Junonia neildi. The sequence goes on from DVVJ01001862.1 coordinate 7,337, forward strand.
ACCTGCACGAGCCGGCAGAAATTCTGACACATGTCTATCCATCAATCTGCAGTGGAGCAGCGTGGTGGATTAAGATCCATCCCTTCTCTCTGATAGGTGAAGAGGCCTATGCCCAGCAGTGGGATATATACAGGCTGTGTTACTTGGACATTTAATCAAGAAAATACAACAATACTCTCACACATTGTCTACCTTTATGACAAGAGCAAAATTTCGTCCATACTTCATTAGTGTTTGAAAACAATAACACTGTCAAGGAATAATAAATCTAGTTTCCTAAGAAATAGAGTTTAAAATAAATTGATTGATTTAAACAGGGGTGAGATCCCCTAATCCAGTATTGTGCGGATGAAATTAAAAATATACATTTGCATGTATTTGAAGATTTTCACTCTTTACGTACAAGCGGCACAGGTGACTGTGTTTGTAAATAGAGTATACCTACAATAGGTAGGTGCTATAATAAAGTTTTTGAATAAAAATAAATACATAGTGTTAAATTGTTGTGAATACAAAATAAGTAGGTATACAAAATAAGGAATTTAGGTACATATCTTGAATTGAATTTAATTGTATTATAATTGAATTTTTAATAACTTTATGATTTTTTGTAAATATGATTCAGAAAAACTTTTTATAGTGACTATGTGCCTATTTGTATTGTCTTGCCTTGTACCTATTGTCTTTGGTCTTTTACCTCTAGGTGTTACGGTTTTAAACCCTAATATCTGAAATTAAATACAATTTATAATCACTATCAATGTACTTAATTTCAATTAAAGTAATTGAAACAGCAAAAGAAAGATAAAAAGCATATCACAAACGAAATTCAATACAAACTAATAAATCTTTTAAAATAATTAATTACTAGATCGAATCGGTAAGGAAAATCCCCTGAAACTGTCTGAAATATCAACTATTTTCAACCTTAACACCTAAGTACTAAGGTTGAAAATATGTGATTGAAATTTCATTCCTACCCCATTATTTTCAACTTTATTGTTATTAACATAAGGTTCAAATTCTTTGCAAAATTTTGATTGCAACCGTCTGCACTATGAGTCATAGCAAAGTCCGCGCCACACACCAACGTTTGTTGATGTGTGAGTGAGATAGAGGACACAGTGAGGGGGGAGGCGATATTACAAAATACAATGTAATATACATAAAATTATAAAATCTATTTCATAATAATAACAACTAAATTATTTATTTTTTATTTGTGTATTTTATTTTTTGTTTGTGTGTTTGTTTATCCAGGTTTATCTTTATAACGGAAAGGGTAATATTGCTAGGCTTTCTGAGGTTAGTAAAGTACTTTAGGAACAGTAATTTGGGCTTTGTTTTAACTAGATAATATTAATAGCTTCCATGAAATCAGTCATTAAAGTTAGAGACTTTCGAGCGTTATGAGTTCTAGAAGAAATTTAAGAGGAATTACTATTTTCATCTTCAACTCTTCCACTTTCATTCTCTACTTGCAAATCACTTTCCCATTCACTTCCATAAATTGATAAAACTTGGAATGCAACCCGCTACCCCGATCACGATAGCATACCCCATACAGTAGTGCCAGTTGATGTGAAATCGATGCACCGCTGTTTGTAAACACTCTGCATCCCTTACATCTGTCAAATCACTCGATTAACACCCTTACCCGCTCAGCCATAAGGATGAAAATCTAAAACAAACGCCGAGAAAAGACTAATCTTCTTAGTGTTGCGAATTATATGTTTAAGTGTTTCTAGGGTTTTTGAGACTGGAGAGATTTTAAAAAATACATACATATTTATCTTTTAAAGTAAAGTACATAAGGACAATGTTAAATATTAAATTTAAAATATTACACTTTATACAACCGCCAAAATTATATTTTAAACAAAACACTATGAAGGTCGCCCCACACTACGCACAGCACGTCAATAATTCAATTTAAAATTACACATTTTATTTAATTCGATTGTATTTTAAATATTTTGAATTTGGAATAACATTTAAACCGACGCGACGCGGAGGTGGCGCGTCTCGGCGGCCACGTTGCGAACTAACCTAACCTTGCGCGTGCAGTCGGGGTGCTCGTAAAACTCCTATAGCATTCCTAACGGTCTTGATCCTTGACAAAAAACGTGTTCACATATTTTTATTATATTCACCTATGCTCTTTTGATAGATATTTTGCATATTTACGCTATAATAGCGACGTTATTGTCTCCGTTTGATTAATAAATTAAAATTCTACTAAATTAACTTGTAAGAATATATTTTTTGGTTAATTTAGTGATCCATTAATTCGAAGCCACACTTATTTATGTTTATGGATTTTAGAAATTAAATTAAATTTATTTTCCGTATTATGAATAGCGAATAACTTTATTAGGGGAGTAATACATTCATTAATCTTCACTCCCATCAATCTAAAATTTAAACTCTCATACATTTCATATTCTTCATCAACAATCCCGTTAACCCTTTTATAATGCCATAACATAGCCACATATCAATTACATATACAACATATTTGGTCACAGTATGCACACAGTATCAAAACCACCCGAGCCGCGTACAGTCACCCCGTGTCCGAAGCGCCCCTCAGTTCATTCATTTGGCGCGTGTCTCGTACGCACAGCGGCGCCGTAGAGCTGACCTTGTGTACGGACTGTCTATGACCGAAAAGATTTATACTTATTGCCTAGGATATAAATAATAAAAATATAATTTATGGGGAAAATGTTTTGCTGCTTTTAATTGCTCTCAAAAAAGAAAACTTTTTTTTTTATTTTGATATATTTTCGTTGATTTATGAATGTGAACAGTGACTTTTATGATATTTTTTGTTAATTATGTGATGTGTTCTCATCCTGTAAAATGAAATGTTGGATAAAAAGTGTTCAAGGTAATGGATTGGAATTCAATTCATTATTAACCATTGAACTATTTAAATGAAAGTAAAAGCTTACAATAATTGTATTGATAAAATAGTAGAGAGCATTTCAACAGAGTTCAAATAAAAATGGTATGTTTTAATGACATAATATTTTAAATTATACTTAAAACTGAAACTCAATTTTAATTATAAACTAACATCTGATCACGTTTTCCTCCGCGTGTACAATTGATTCTGATAAGTTTTATCATTTGTTCAGTAGTTTTGTACGGACAATTCATCCAATCATCCTCAGTTTTCGAATATTTTAAGGTGAAAACAATTATTATAGTAACTCGAAAATTTAGCTATATTTATT
>DVVJ01001863.1:0-10578 GCA_018234505.1 Junonia neildi neildi
TGTATAAAAATATATATGTCAAAAAAATGGCGCTTAGACCAAATAGCCTTTCAATTGTCGATATGATTGTTGCAATAAATATTTACTTTTTATTAATTAATAAATAACGCTATTTATGAAAAATTATATGAGGAAAAGGAGGATATGTACCCAAAATACAAGTCAACATGTAAATTGAAATCTAAAATATCTAATGCAAGTTTTTTTAAGTAAACAAATTGTATATGGGATTGATTCGTCTCTTGTCAACGAGGGGGAACATAATTCGTAAGTTTTTGAGATATCATCGAAAGCGACCAATGACAATCGAGTGTTTGGGGATTAAAGGCGCTTCTGATTGGTGGATTCTATTCAAGTGAAAAAACGCGTAACGGTAACGCAGCAGTAATATATTAAAATTGCCTTACACTTATACAGTCTAAGCACAAAGTAGAAACGGGACAAAGCTTTTATCAGCCCAAGATTTTTTTTTAAATTAATAGATTTATACATTTTTATGAGAACACTAGCAGACTGCCCCGGCTTCGCACGGGTATTCCTAACTATTTTGAAAATTTAATATAGCCTATGTTCACCGGAGATAGTGTAGCTTCTCAACAGTGAAAGAATTTTTCAAATCGGTCAAGTAGTTACGGAGCTTATTCAATTCAAACAAGTAATCAAATCTTTCTCCCTTATAATATTAGTGTAGACAAGCTTGTGCCCTTGGCTCCGCCCACGCGGTTGTCGGTTACTGCTAAAAAAAAGTAGCTTATGCCCTTCATTGGGAACCAATCTAAGGTTGACATATGGTATCAAAATTTTTTAAATTAATTTATTGATTCCATACTTTACGACGATTTACGACATTTAACAAGCAGATTTAGAAAAAAACCATATCATGATACCTAATTTCTTAATTTTTATTGCATAAAAATTTTAAATTGATCGAGCCCTCGAAAAGCTACTGCAAGATTAATGCAAATATAAAAATGTTTACTAAAGAGCATAAATACAAATAAAAATCAAATATATGCTCACAAACAATATCCTACATATTCCATAGTAAAATTTAAAACAAAAACACTGAACAAAAGCGTCGCCTACTACAGCTACCGTCCAGATCGTACTTGTTGATTCAGATCGCTAGCACATGTCATGTAACCTATATTCGTAGCATACACAAACGTACATACAGGAGATATTATACTAATAACACAGTAGTTCGAAGATACAGGTAAGTTTGAGTTTCCATTTGTCAAAATAGCTGAATCTGCAAAATCTGTAAAAATACTTATTAGTTTCATAGATTAGTTTTGAATTTTGGGTCTTTCTATCAAAATCCACACTTTCTATTCATAAATCCATAGATCAAGATATTGTAAAATGCTCATACCTTTATTCAATAATAGATCAAGGCATTGTAAAACGCTCATATATTTATTCAATACTAGCAATTGCGATTCAGTCATGTACGTAGGTATATGTAACATACACACATTTAGTAGGTGTGAAGTTTTGTGAAATTCGTTTTAATGGTACCTCCATACAGTAGAACGAAAATTCCTATAGTATTTCATATCTACCCGATATCCAACAACCATATAAAAATAACTTAGAAATGTAAAACGTTATATAATTAATAAAATTATAATTATAATATTGCGTCTACCTCGCTCCCATTGATTACGCAAAAAAAAAATTATAAAAAAAATATACCCATTCATTAACATTGATATAAAGAATAAAATCATTTTTTTAGTATAACATTTAATCCTTAATCCTTATGATAGATAATGTATGAAAACATTACAGTAATCTCATTTAGGGTTCCGCGGGGAAGGCTAAAAGCGTCGTGATTAACGCCCGACGTGACCAGACTAGAAACACAGAAATTACCGAGCTTCTAGAATATTCGACGAATATTGTATTCAAATGGACTGGATTGAAACGAATGATTTAGAACGATTGTAAAGTAAGAGTCTGTAAATGTCCCACTGCTGGGCAAAGGCCTCGTCTCCTATTAAGAAGAAGAACCTTCTTAAGGTTAAGCGTTTAATCCACCATGTTGCTCCACTGCGGGTTGGTGAATAAACATCACACGTAGGTCAAAATTTCTTCGGAGACAAGCATTTCCTACCAATGTTTTCCTTCACCACAGAGCACCAGATGAATTCAATCATAAAGCATATAAAAACTCGTAAAGTAGTGCCAGCAAAGTTTGAACCAGTGACTTTCAGTTTAGATAGTCGTGTTCAATTCTAACCACTAAGCCATCTTGGCTTTTTAAACGGATTGAATGATTCGAAAATATTATTTGAATGGAAGTACAAAAAAACGAATGTTTTAATGAAGTATTTAAAAATTGAAAGAACGTAATTGTGTCAGCGCTGAATGAAGATAGCCTTGTTAAGGGGAAGGGGGTAAAATGGTTTTATGTCGAACTTGTACGATACATGCAGTTTGATTTGCTTTTATGTATAATACTTTGCTGTTGTAAGGGGTCGTTCAAATATTACGCAATTTTTGAAGATTTTAGACCCCCACATGTAACGCACCGTAACGTTGTTCTGTACCCCTCCCCCTAGACGTTACGTAACATTTTACAAACATTTTAAGGTGAAAATGGTCACTAAAATAATTTTCGATTCCATCTTCATCTAAAAATCACAATTATGTCGTTACGTAACGCGTTGTTGCTATACCCCCTCCCGGCCCCATAACTGCGTTACGTAATACTTGAATGAACCCTAAATAGTATTGTAATGTAATATAGTTATTAATTTTCCTTAATAAATCTATCGCAAAAAGGTTTTTAGTAATCGGATTTGTAGTTTCGGAGATAATCCTGTACATATAAACTTACAAACAAAGTTAACCTTTTTAAAATATTGGTAGAGTCTGGTGCGAATGTTCTCGAAAATGCAAAACGGATTGTAATTTTATTTGTTAGCAAATAAACTCTTATACTGTTCCTCAACTTGTGAGACACGTAAATTACCTTACGATGTTATTTTCAGATAATGTTAGACAAATAGTAAGAATTTCTAGACAAACTTACTCTAATGTAAATAAAAAGTCTACCAAAATTATTCATTTTTTTCTTTCCTATTTTTAACTCGCTTACGTCATACTTTCAACATTTAAGCCCGTCACACACTTAGCTATAATACGTATATATATTAATATATTTATAGCTAGCCATATTACTATACATTTTCTATACAAATTTTCGAGTGACCGCACACTCAGCTGTAATATATATTTCTATGACGTCACCAAGCTATACCGTAATATAAACTATTGCATATTACTATATGAAGACCACCATACAAATGAAGGCAAAATATATAGTTTTCAGTGTATGGTAGCTTGCTATAGTATATATTATAGTACGGTATATTAATATATATTATAGATAAGTCTGTGATGGGCTTTACACATTACGTCGCTTTCAAACGATTGAATTTAATGACACTTTATATGTTAAAAGCCATTAAGCTTTGACCAAAGCCATTATTACCAAAACATACATACATATGTAGATACATAGATACTAAACATTTCTATAAAAATGTCAGGTTAACAAACAGGTACATACATCCAAAACATGCTCTAAAAATAAATAATAAAAAAAAACCAATAATATAAATGCGTAATAGAATCCGAACCCACTACAACCATGTAACACTACATAGTTTTTCCATATTAAACATGTGACAATGACCCATTAAAATACCAACAAAAGATCGTCCCAAAACCATCAAATAGTACTAAATATTAATTATTTTTTCGCTTTAAAAACGCAAACATTGACAGGGCGACGTCCACTTAAGCCGTAGGATCCATTCCGCCCCTATTGATTTTGTCCACCCCCCCACCCCCTTACCCAGACAAAGGTTTGGCGAATTTTTCATGCTTTGCTTGATGTTGTCTAGACTAAATTACTTATTGGCACATTCGGGGCCGCTAATCGATATATTTTTATTTTATTTTTTTTATTAGGAAAACGTTTATTGCCGAAAGTTTTTAACGTTGGATTTTCTTTGGTTTCTTTGGTGCGTGAAGGTTGTTTTTGTATGTTTGTTTTAGGATAGCTTTGGCATATTGTTTAACTAGTAATAAAGAAACTTAGAAAATTTGTAAGTAATTAGGTACATGTATGTATTATTATTTTTTTTTTACAATTATGACAAGTCAAAGATTAAGGCGTAAGAAATTGAGATAAATTCTGGCTTTATTAGACGCATAGATAAAGAGATGTTTTTGATTACAATTTCTTCATTTTTAAACTTCATAATTCTATAGCTATTCCTCATCATAATTATATAGCCAAATGCTAAAGGCACAAATATCTATACGAGCGATTGAAAGCCTTCTAGTTTGATGGCCACAGACACATTTCTAAACGACCTTCCGGAAACGAACAAAAGCCCCAAAGATAAAAGTACCTATACCGGCCCTTATAGTGACGATAATGACGTCATCTTCCGTGGGTATTACTGGGTAACCTTTTTTACACGCTACAGTATGAAACGTTCAAAATTAACATTTCAGCCTCGGATTAATGAAATATTCGACTTGCGGACCGACTTTTAATTAAAAGTTTTTATTTAGCTTCACTTCCGTGTATTTGGTTACTTTATGCTAAATTAGAGGTTCCGTACAGAATTAAACGGGGTTTCATTTCGTGTTTGAGTCAGATTTTATGTTTCAAAATTCTTTAGTGACTTTTATTCGTGTCAAGTTGACAGATGTTATTTCTCCATTCATGTGGGATGGATTGGTCGGTGGGGTCGAGAATCCAACCTTAATTAAATTTCGGAAACACTTTGTAAAGTTGGTCAGCGTTGATGACACCAGTTTCAGAGTTTTCAGGGTTTATTTCTCACGTACAAAATTCGCTCTCTCTCATTATTTTATTACCTTAGGTGAAAGTTATACAAACATGGTAAATGTAATGTTCCTATCAGGCCAAAATTTGATATTAAAAATGTTTAAAATATTTTGTTTTTCAAAGATAACTTGTATGCTCAAAATTTCAAGTGCCAAGTTCCGATGGACTTTGGGTCAGTGTAATTACTTGTAAGGTCACAAGGGTTTAATTTTTACCTTTCAGACATAAAGAGGTTTTCGGTTTTGCCTGAATACTTTCAACGTTTCCATTAGTGGCTTTCAAGTACAAACTTTAATGCCGATTCAATAATTAAAAATTTGCAATTCAATACAATTTTGGAACTCATTGGTTTATTTCATAAGACACTGTCACCAAATATTTTAGCTTATGCTTAGGCCATGTCTAAACAACCAGACTATAGGTTTACCTACCCCATCACAATCATCCAATACCCCAATTATCACACCCCAGTATCACAAAACCATGATACCAGCTTAAACTAGGATCGTCCGGTAAAAGTTCCAGCGTCTCAGTAGGATCGAACAAAATCAATACTATAGGAGTGTTCGTCACGTCTGTCTGTCGTAGCCGCGCAACAGTTTGGTACACCCGCAGGATATTTGAGGATCGGTGGATTTTTGTATTTCCGTGGTGGATTCCCTTGCTTTGTTGATGGTCAATATACTGCACTTAATCCTTAATGTGTGATTATTAACTATTTTATTTTTTGTAATTAAAATTTTAGCTGGCAACACGAATGCTTCTATCGTAACGCGTTACATGACACTAAAATAATTCGGCCATACTTCGCCTTAAAATGTAAGACAAACGAAGGTTTCTTAATAGGACGGGATTTTTGTGACTTATGGATATCATTTTTCTGTTGATTTTTTTTCCGAAAACATATTAGCTTAAAAAATCATGAGTCAACTCCTTTAGTCAGGAAAACTATAAATATCGTAAGATATCATAAAAAATCACCTACGAGTAGATGCAATCGTAACTAAAAAACACAAATAAGAAATAAATAATTCAAACATAAGATGGGCATGGCTACCGTATCTGGAATCATAGGTCAGCATCATTGGAATTTAATTACGCCCAGACCCAGTTTCAAACATTTACATCGAGTCAATGGCACCGACTCATCCCTCCCCCCACCTCCCCTATTAGTTAGCAACACTAACCGTAAAATCCGTTCAGAAAAAACCATTTCAATGCTCTAAACAAAAAACACAAATAAAAAATCATTAAAACATAAGATGGGCATGGCTACCGTATCTGGAATCATGGGTCACCATCATTGAAATTTAATTACGCCCAGACCCAGTTTCAAACATTTGCATCGAGCCAATGGCACCGACTCATCCCTTCCCACCCTTACTCTTTTAGTTAGCACTACTACAGGTACCGAACTATAAAATCCATGCAGAAAAAAATCACTTCAATACTGTAACAAAAAAGATAAATAAGAAATTATTTAAACATAAGATGGGCATGGCTACCGTATCTGGAATCATAGGTCACCATCATTGAAATTTAATTACGCCCAGACCCAGTTTCAAACATTTGCATCGAGCTAATGGCACCGACTCATCCCACCCCACCCTTACTCTTTTAGCTAGCAACACTATACACTAACAATAAAATCCATGCAGAAAAAAATCACTTCAATACTGTAACAAAAAACATAAATAAGAAATCATTTAAACATAAGATGGGCATGGCTACCGTATCTGGAATCATAGGTCAGCATCATTGAAATTTAATTACGCCCAGACCCAGTTTCAAACATTTGCATCGAGCCAATGGCACGCGTCAAGGTAACCGTGTTTGTCTTACGGCCCTTACTCATGAACTAGATCACTGTTCGGAATGTATTCGGTATGGCTTTTTTAGATATGTTTTTTTTTTGTTAGTGGACAGGTTATAGGTTGAAGATGTGAGGTATGATGTTTTGTTAAGTGTCATTTTAAATATTTATTTATGTTATTTATAGAAAATAAAGATACAAAAAATGATTGTTGGTAAACTAGATCACTGTTTAAATGTGTGGTTAGTTTTTTTTCAATGTCATATTAGCTTTTTTTTAACTGGACATATTTTTCTAGTTACTTTTTAGACATTACGAACGATTATTTTGATGATTTGTCATTATAATATTTATAGCAAAAACAACAAACAAAAAAATCTATATTTTTTTTGTCAAAAAAAAAATCGAAAAAACCCCACAAAATGACACAATAAATTATCAAATACGTCACCCAAAGAACACTTGAAAAATCCTTGATTGAAATTCATCTTCCATTTAATAAATGATTATAATGATTAATGATGATTAATAAACACAAAGTACAAATAGATTTACAAAGTGATAACGTGATAATTGTACAAAAGGGAAAATCAACTGAACTTAAATATTCCATTCGAGTTGGGAATCATGTAAAAATCGTCCTTATCATAGTCCTTTGAATTTAAAACGTTTGAGAAGTTTTATTGGAACAAGGACGTATGTGTGAGGGTATTATCATCTAGTTAAACTATTTTCCTAACTACATACATAATATAAATGTGTTTGTTTGTTGCTACGATTGATAAGTACAAGAAGTGTGTACCTAAATTGCCTTCTTTAGGCAATTGGCGTGAGGTTATTGTCAAGGGTATAGATAATTGAAATACAACTCACTTATATTGGTAAAGATACCTATACCTGGGTAATTACACTAACAACTGTGTGAATCTTTCACGATTTCTTTGAATTCTATTCATTGGTGAATAATTCCGAAATGTTGTTGATATGTATATAATCGTATCATATCGAACAAAACTAGAATCATTTATAAATGCAGACATACATACAAAAATTATAGACGAATTAAGGACTTTCATCGACTTTGAGGTCAGAAATCTTTGAAATATATGTTACCTCACTCTAAATTACTGTCATTTCTATACATTTTAAGATTTTTTGACCAGTATTATTCATTTGTATTGTTTGAGTTAGGCCACTTTTTACTAAGGATACCTGTCATTAAAGAGAACTATTGTTCCCCATTCAAATACAATGAAATCCAAATTAATTGAGCAAAGCTGCCAGCAAAATCGTAGAGTCTAATAAACGTTTCATTAAAATGACAAATGTCTATTATTGTAGAGATTAAATAATGATAGCTGTGATACTAAATAATGAAACAGAATCATTACGGTCTTCGTAATGAAAGGTTATTTCGTAATAACTAAATAATAAAAACTAAACTAAATAAATAAATTAATGTAATAAATCAAACAAAAATTATTGATAAATATTAACTTATCATGAATTGTCAATATCGTAAAACGGCCATGACTCAACATCCTTATTCCATACATTTTAGCATATGCATAAACTTGTTAATCTGTTCATAAGTTTGTCAAAGCCCGCAGATGGGCGATGTCTTGACCCTTTTCAAACTTCAGCTTTGTATCAGATGTAACAGTCTATATACCACAAAATTATTTAACACTGCAAACATTTCAACATGCATGCAACGCATTTTGTAGCTCCTCTGGTGTTGCAAATGTCCATGGGCGGCAGTATTCACTTATCATCATGTGATCTGTCAGCTCGTTTGCCACCTATCCTATAAAAAAAAATTGCAAATGGATCAGAAAAAAGGTTTTAAAACGTCATTCGGAGATCCCTTTCCGTTCCTTACTTCCGACTTAATAAAGATTATATCATGAAATTGAAAAATAATTGACAAAATATGACTTATTAGTTATAAGTCAATGTCTTAACTTATAAAAAACTATAACTTATAAAAATTTCTTCGTTTTATCATACTTTACGCTAGCATAAAAATTCAGGTCATATAGTTGTAATTAATAATCGGCAGGCTATTCAGAATTCCGATGGATGAAACAAGGTAATTCCTTCGTCAATAATTCACGGGCAGCTGTCTTGTGCGACTCTATTAATTGCAATTTCAAAGTTTAAGTCAAAATTAAAAGTCTCAGTAATCGTATGTATTAAAAATTAAGTAAATGATATCTCGAATTAAATGCTTGCATATTTTTGTAATATTAATAACGAATTCAAATTTGTGAATTGGACTGGCCCACTAAAATATTTATTGGAAGAAATTCAAAATTAAATTCGAAATTTTACTTAGATTTCAGAAATAGGAGGCATTCGGTGTAACTAAAGAAATCAGAAATGTTTCAAATGAATGAATGTTCCAAAGAACAATTTTATTGCCTTTAGTAAGGTAAGGACTAGTTTTATGGTTTTGGCTGAATTTCGTAAGATTAGATAAAAAGTCGATGATGAAAAATGACATAGGAAGGTTGATTAAAGCTAGAAAAAAGAAAAAGAAAACAGGATCAGAACACGAGGAGAAGGAGCAACAATAGACCTCAAACAATGTACAGAAGTCATCGTAACTCTAAATAAAATTGTAATAAAACCTCATAGCCTGAGCTGCCTCCTTTTGGCGGCACACAAGACTTACCTGTATTAATTAGTTTTATTTTCTTTAATTTAATTTTTTTTTTCTGTATTTTGTATCTTTTTTTATACATAATTGTTTTTCCGTATTTATGTCTGTGTGTACGTCAATAAATGTTTTTTCTTTCTTTCTTTCTTTCTAAATAAGAATCTTTAAAATTCAAATGTTAAATTAGTTGTAAAATCATCAATTAATTTAAATTATCTAGATTCATACGTATTATATGTAGCATCCAGCAGCTTTACCTTATTACATTCACATACATATAAATTGAAATATGTAATCATTTTGACTATTGGACATCTCTTGATGAAAGTGATTAGCATCACATCAAATATCTAAAACATCTTACAGACAGTTAGGTAGTGCTTCGTTCGATTCTTGCTGTTTCATGTGATCAACTTCACAGATTATCAATAACTTATTATCGTTTGTATCATTAAATACTTATATTGTTCTTGCTTATTTAATCCTAAGACCTACAGTTACACTTACTTGAGCGATTATTTTTACTACTTTCAAGATATGAATTCTAACACTTTTAGTAGTCTTGATGACATTTATGATACTACTACCCAAACACATAAATTCTGAATACTTGCACTTTATTCTACACAATTTGTCTTGCAACAAAGTACTTTTAAATCGATTCTTTGTTACAAACAGCTTTCAATTACACCAAAAGAACCGAGCGATTTTATCAAAGACTTTTAAAAGTGACATCTTGCCTCTTGTCAATAATTAAATATTCAAATATTGTTATTTCATGTTTGTTGTTTTCGAAGTTAGCAGCTGTAACGACAGGTGGGACATTTCTGTATTAGTTAACAGTTTAGATACGGAGAAAATATTGATGTTTATTTCTATTAAGTCTCTTAATACGGTGTATGTTTTTGCGATTAAACCAAAAAGGGTAAAACGATTAAAAGGCCACCACGCTCTATTTTAGATCAATTTTTCGTGTTGTTTGTAATGCGAATATAAATTTAAAAGAATGTAGATAAGTGCAGGTGCGGATCCAGAAATTTGTTCAGGGGGGGGCACTACTTACCCGACAAAGGTGAAGCCAAAAAGGGGGTTATTTTTTGGCTACGTATGTAGGTATATATGTATGTATAATATGAATGTATGTATGTTTGTATATAGGTTTGTATGTACGAGTATGGATGTTTTTGTTGATTGTATGGTATGGCATATGGTAATTCGATAAATATC
>DVVJ01001864.1:0-10577 GCA_018234505.1 Junonia neildi neildi
TCATCTAAATACAGACTTATTTATTTAATTTGTTTACACTTACGAAGTATTACAAAATAAAAGCTGCATCTTTGGAGTTTTTACGCCCTAAACGAATCTACTTTTTATTGAATTACTGTCACAAAGTTGATTACTTAAGCGATATGTATATTTTAATGATGAACGTTGACTACTAATTGACTAACCACACGCAGACTATTGATACTGTTAGGCTGAGCATATTCTGAGATGCAAATAGTGAAACACAAATTGACCAGACGGCGTTTTATAAAGTCCCGATCACATTTTCCCCGATGATTTCATCATATTAGTATTGTCAAAATCAACAATATCAATAGGAAAAAGCTAAGGGTAGCTTACCCATATGAAAATAAGAATAACATAGGATAGTATATAGTGTATACTTTAACTAAATAAAATATATATTTATTGTCAATAGAATTTCACGCATTTCAGCATATGCCCAACCTTATAACAATTCTATGTCGTGGAGAAATTACGACAATTTACATGGAGAAGGCAGATGAGGTGGCTTTAAAGTCTTCGTATATCTACGTAGCTAATTACTTAGTACCTAATAAAAGGCAATGTTCAACCAACAGATACAATAAAATAATTTTACTTATATTCCCGAAATAATCACGACGACTGTCGTGTGCGGTCAGTTGCTCAGTGCGTGGCTGGCCTTATTTCATACACTTCAATGTTTTCTTTTTTATTCGTTTTCACTTTTATTACTATTCATAATTAATAATAAGTAATATAAATAAAATCTTAGTTTTCAAATACAGATTGGGTAACATAAATCAAGGTGAAAGAAACATCCACGTCACGATACGTACTTAATTTTACTTCTATAGATAATTGACAAACGAATAGAAAAATAAAAGAACAAGCAGTTATTAGTTACAGCGGCAAACAATAAAAGTCTACCATCACCGAACAACAGTCATATCTTAATAAATTATTACTTTTTTTTTACAGAAATTTTATCCAATAATTTTTACACACCACGAATTTACATTCAAAATTATCAGAGATAAGGGCGACTCATTGATACGTATCAACATAATGTAACGCGTTACGAGTGTGTTACGTTACCATCACAAAAATGCTTACATCGTAACGCGTTACGTTACGTTAAAATACAACACAATCGTCACTTTAAGATTGGAATCAAAATCAATTTTACTGGACGGACGGACAGATGCCAACAAAAGGAAAGGAAAAAAAAATAGACAGTTTTCAAAATACTGGTTGGTGGTCATGGTGGGAACATACGTAGCGACTTTAATTGACGGGACTCGTGAGCTATTTCGAACTACAAGATGGCCACACAAGCAATCGTAGCTAATGTGAGAGTTGTTGACAAAATGTATGCCTGTGCTTCATACTCAATGTCTTAGGAAAATAGAGAAATATTTTGAGCACTAGCAACTGAAAAAGTAATAGAAAACAAATTCGATTCAGTCGGCTTTAAAGAGTCACGACAGCGAGTCTCTGTCAATTAAAGCCACTACATCTTTACCCAGAAGGGAAAGGAAATTTCAAAAATGGAATCACCAGCAGGGTATAAAAGTGGATTACGTCAGGTTGTTCCGCCAGTCGTCCGCCGGCGCTGGCGCGGTGCAGTTGGTCGCGCACCACCGGGACTGTGCTGTGGGGGGGCACGGCTTGCCCCCTGGTCGCTGGCGACGTATGATCCTTCGTGTTCGTAATGCTGATCCGACACAACCACCGTCGTTCCTACATGGACTCCACTCCCCCCAGTCTGATACGCGGCAATCTAGCAGCTCTGTTGGAGAAAATAGAACATTGTATTAAGAGTAGTTGGCCTATATTCATACCCTAAAGTCTGATAAATAGCAATCTAGCAGCTCTGTTGAAGAAAATGGAATATTGTATTAAGAGGTCTGGACCCCATTTACTACAGTCTGATACACGGCAATTTTGTAGTTCTGTTAAAAAAATGAAACATTTTATAAAGACTAGTTCCCCCCAGGTCGCTGGTGATGTATGATTATACGAATCCGGACTCCATTTCCCCCAGTATCAGACAGCAATCTAGCTGCCCCCTCATCTAGCAGCTCTGTTAAAGATATTTTGATTAAGTGTAGTTGGTCTGGACTTCTAGATGGCAATTTTCAACGACAAATTCTCTTGAAAATAATAGAAGTTTGTGTTAAGACTACAGTCTCATACACGGATATCTAGCAGCTCTGTTAAATAAAATGGAAAAAAATGTTAAAATGGTCATGCGATTTAATTTGCGTAAAGAAGTTTTTGCCCGAAAACTCTTTTGGGCATCATTATTTTCAATATGCAAACAGCAAAGACACGAGGTGGCAAAATTTTTTAAAAGGTGAGGTCTACAAAACCACAACATCCGGAAAACGTTCCAAGTAATTTCTTATCATTAAATTATGAAATAATAATCGTAAATAGTAATTTGGATAACTTTTGAAAAGAATTTTTTTAATAATAGTCGCGTACTGACCGTACTAGAATTACGAAATAGAGCACAAACAACTTTATAAACTTCTAAAATAGATTGGAAACACCGAGTGCGTGACGGAACCCTCGTTAGAGTGAGATTTCAAAGTTGGGAATAGTTAATTTGTAGGTCAAACGAGTAACAACTGTTTTCATTCACGAGTTTAAAATATCTTTACTCCCACACGTTTTACTACTCGTATTCACTCAACAGAAGCTACTAAACAATAAAAGAAGTTAGGTTTTGTTTAGTTATACGTCGGACTATTTAATTCAATACTTTTTTTTTGTTTTTCTGCGCATTTCCAACCTCTCTTTCTTGCATGTCCTCAAGCAGATTTGGATTAAATGATTTTCTAGACATTAGCATTTAACATCGATATATGAGTTCCTAATCGACAAGGACAAATGTTAGTGTAAAAAAACAAAAGGTAAATGGTTGTGTTCCAAAACATAGTTCAGATGGTCAGTCTTAATGTTGCCTGTTATCGACGCTGAAGGTATTAGATGGCCAATATGTTTTATATTGCATTGTGTCTCACCGTTTGTATCGTATTCTAGTGCCCTAATTCATTTGTGATTTACTGCTTTTATTTCATGACTTTTAATTGTTCTAAGGTTCCGTATACTTACAGTACTATGTAGCCGACTTAAGTTGGTACCAAATCTTAATTCAAAATAAGCTTACTGGCTCTCTTTTGCTTCCTACACTTAGAAGGGTCGGTGTTGTCACCGATCGAGAGGACCATCTGACTTGCTAATCCAAAACACTAAACGGTCAAAGGCATGGGCAACTGTGAGCCCGTGGATGCATATTTTAAATAAAAAAAACACTAAACGGTCTATTTGATAAATCCGTTCGTTCGTCCTCCGTTCAGCAGGATCAGTATTATCAGCTCGCAGCTTGTGTCGTCTCCTGGCGCGGTAATGCCTCGCGAGACTCCTGAGAGCAGATCGCTCGCTGGCTGTCAGTTCGAATGTTAGTAACTCCTCCGCTGTTCCTCGGGAAACTTCTCAGTTCCAATGGGACTTACCGCTTTTATTTCATGCCCTTTAAGGTGACCACATGACTGCCTAGTCCATAATATTCTAGACGATAGTATAAAGTATACTTACTGGCTCTTTTCCGCTTTCTCCGTTCAGCAGGATCAGTATTATCAGCTCGCAGCTTGCGTCGTCTCCTGGCGCGGTAACGCCTCGCGAGACTCCTGAGAGCTGATCGCTCGCTGGCTGTTGGTCCGGATGTTGGTAATTCGTTCGCTGATCTAGGCTCTTCGGTTGTACTCGCTGTGTTGTTCGTGCTAGATGGATGATTGGTTTATGAAATTTGGGATGATTTTTTTGCATTAACTATGGTTTTTTAGGTATTGGTAGTATAACTAGATTAGGATTTCAAGTTACCAAATGTAATATTTTTGCAATGGCCTATTTTATTTGAAAATGTAATAGTCACTAAATCTTGTACCACACTATTAATTAAATTGAAATTTGGAGTTCACATATTATTAAAATGTAGCGGCTAACTAGCTAGTTCATATGAGTTATTAACTTGGAAAGTGCAAATGTCAAATACGCTATGAATAAATGAACTACAACCTATAAAATGTCCAATACACTCCAAATGAATGATACAATGAGTATAATACCAAAATCATAACTACCAATGAAAACAAAAACCAATTAGATAATTCACAACTTACATAGAATAATAAGAGTAAGCGTTATCAGGTGTAGTCAAGGATCCTTCAGAATAGATCCTTGGTGCCTCAGCTCGCTCCACTTCTTCAGCGATGGAGAGCGCCCTGTTTCCGTCGAGCACATCTATGCTGTTGTGGTTTAGCTTGTCCAGTTGAAGTACATCGTATCGTCGGTCGTCGCTGTCTCGGTGGAATACCTCCGAGAGCTCGTATTCGCGGAGCTAGATAGGAAAGAAATATTGGATTTACAAATATTCGACTTTCCATCGAAGGATAACATGGGTCTTTTCTTAATGATAGTGGTAAATGATGAAGTTTTTAAAATGTATATTTGTATTTCTCATGGCAATATTGTGCTATAAGTTGGCTAAAAGTGATAGATAGTGGGGAACATCTATGCTGTTGTGGTTCAGCTTGTCAAGCTGTAGCACGTCGTATCGTCGGTCGTCGCTGTCTCGGTGAAAAACTTCCGAAAGCTCATATTCGCGGAGCTGGATAGGATAGAAGCATTGCGTTTACAAATATTCGACATTTTATCGAAGTATAACTTGGGTGGTTTCTTAATGATAATTAATCATTAATGATAGAGTTTTTAAGGCGTATGTCATGGCAATGTTGTGCTGTAAGTTAGCGATAAGGGAAAGATAGTGGAGAATATCTATGCTGTTGTAGTTTAACTTGTCTAGTATAGTACATTATCGTCGTTGCTATCTCGGTGGAATACCTCCGAGAGTTCGTATTCTAAAATGGATGAAATGCGCTGGATGGTAAAAATTTTGGATGTGTAAATGTTGACTATTATAATGCCTTTTGACTAATATAATGTTGAATCTATCTGTCGAACCACATCGAAGTATTTTTTTAAAATAATATTAACAACAGATTTGTGACATAGTTCATACGGAGATTATGTCAATATTCTGCATTATTAGATTACTAAATTAACTTTATTGAAAACCGACATAAGAGGAATGTGATTGAAATGTGAAATTTTTCATTTTGATTATCTGACTAAACTATCGGTTAAAGTTGGTATATTATTTGTGAAAGGAGAACTGAATAGAAATAAATCTTCAGAAAAGACATATGTGAGAAACTCAGCATCTATCACTAAGAAGAAATCTAATATAAATTATATATGTCATAAATAATTTAAAAGGATTTAAATTCAAATTACATTTCAAATTGGGCTTGCATCATTTTGAAAAGGACAATAGAATTAATCAAGCCCGTCAAATTAAACTTAGCCAACTAGTGTCAAATAGTCAAATTCACGTTATTAGCGAAATCAGTTTATACAGAAATCGAATTATCTCCATTTGATTCATTCACGCCTGAACATAAAATTCATCATTTTGAAATGAATATAGCATTTTTGGCAAAAAATACTGCCTTAAATGAAATTATAAATTACAAGTATTATAAATTACGATCCCTTTTTGAGTTATGTTAAAAATAAAAGAAATATTAAAATTGGTAGTGTTACATTCACCAAAAAATTTCAGTTAAATAGGGAGATTTTCTTAACAGCGAAAAGTATGAGTAGGTATATAAATTTCAGACATGTTACAAAATACCTTCATGAACTAAAAGGTGTCAAGTCAAGTCAAGTCAAGGTAGTCTCTTCAACCTCAAGTGGGGGTAGAAGAATGACCCAGCGGGTTGGGAGGGGTATTTCGACGTGATATGGAACACTACATATGGTTTGACAATTCTTTAGAATAATTCCTACAATTTGGGGTCACCGGAGACTCCATGCCAGCAGTTTCGTGATTTGTTTCGCGCGAATATTTTATAAAACCATATTATATTCTTCATAATAAAAAAAATATATTTTAAATAAAGGTTCTACCTGAGTGCGACATAGACATTGATGTAATTGTAGTCAGCTCCGATGGATACGAAATGCAAGTCAACACGTGTTACTTAAAATAGTAAAAGAGACAACCTTCCTTACTTTTATGAACTGAAAGTGGCAATCGGCGGTAGTCTCCTTGAGTGGGGGTAGAAGAACGACCCAGTGGGATGGGAGGGGTATTTCAACATGATACGACACATTATTCTCTAGCTTAATAATTCTTTAGAATAATTCCTGCTATTTGGGGTCACCCGTAATCCCATGTGAGCAATTATGTGATTAAAGTAAAAAAATACCTTTATGAACTGAAAAGTGGCGATCGGCGGTAGTCTCCTCAAATGCGGGTAGAAGAACGACCCAGCGGGGTGGGAGGGGTATTTCGAGGTGATGCGATACGCCACCCCCTGGGGCGCGGTCGGCCAGTTGGGCGCCGTGAACGTGAACCCGTTGTCGGTACCTGCGTCTAATGGGTCCACCTGAAAGGTTTGACTTGTGTTTATTGGTAGTGGTGACTTTTTTAAGACTATAGGTTTGACGTTAGTCCATGGTCTTGTTTTTTTTTAATATGATTATAACAAAAAAAAAATAGTAACTCTAAACACCATGTCTATTCGCATTTTGGTTTGGTTTGGTGTCTGGTTTAAAGTCAAGAGACTTCAGCGTGTTTAAAAAAAAAATCAATGTACTTTTTTGTACGTCGATATAAATGATTAAATTGCTTATATTAGAGCACACTAACGGTTATCAAAAAATATAGCATACGAAAGTCTCTCAAAAAACTGTGTTATTTTGTGTTAAACAAAAGTTCTATGAAAAAAGTACCTCGTCTGCGTAAGCCTTTACATTATTACCTTGGAGTCTATTAGTTACAGGTGTCTTCTAACAAACCTTTTTACGTTAATGTCTCTAGTAAGGCTTCTTTTATTTACGCTGATGTAAAAGACCACAAGGGTTTCGAATTTACGGTAAAAGTTTTAAGAGGTAAGATAGAAACTTAGAAAATAAGGTTCATTTTGTAGTAGTGACATAATGCTGTTTAAAGAAATCTATAAAATAAGGCAATGATGATTGTTTTACAGCTAAAAATAAACATTGCTCATTTTTTATATTTATATCTGGGTAACCGAGCTTTGCTCAACGTTTTATGGCGCATCTTTTTGAATTTGAGTTACGATAAACTAAAAAGTACAACTTTGTCTAATACAAAGTTTTATCTGAAACTGTTTCGTAGATATTCGTATGCAAAGCTATAAATATACATAGATAAAAATACATACATTGTTCGTTGAAAGCTATACGATTTAAACATAGCACTACATTACAATCTCTAAACCTTACGCCACTCTGTACTTCTATAGACTTGTCAATCTCTGCCTCTTCCGCTACTCTGTACCTCAGTCCAATATTAGTTCCATCAAAGCGTACCTCAATCGTGATGCTGTCTAGCCAGTTGCCGTCGACGCAGAGATCAAAGCTGTCGACTCCGATGAACCAGTCGGGAGACGGAACCATTCGTGCCATTACTGATACCTAGGAAATTAGATGATTTAGTTTATTTTAAATGTTTAAGATTTACTAACTAGTCTAAATATAGTCTTTCATTTCATTTTATTTAATTTCATTTCATTTATATATGTTTAAGATATACTATTTGTGTGGTCGATATGATCGAACATGAAACATCTTTATTCATTCATTGTATTTTTTTTGTATTGTAATTTAAACAAATAGATTCATAACTGATAGTATATTGAGTGTAAGAGTAACTAATTGTACTTATATTGATTGCATTATTAGATATTGCTTCTGCTTCACATATCAATAGAAAGATATTTGAGCAAGGTTTTGTGGTTTTGTTTTCACCAATTCTGGAAGGTCTTATAATAGGTACTGAAATTCAATATTTTTCACATTTTTTCATAAATATATATTATTATTTTTTGGGTTACTCTTAATTGCTAGAACAAGATTGCTAAAAGTAATTTCTTTTGATCGACACAAATTACAATTTTTATGCCAATACCATAACTCAAAATAATTTTTGAAATCAAATCACTCGCTGATATTTCTTGATGAATAAGAAAAATAAAATCAAAATGTGATATCGGAAAAAGAAAGTTGAAATTAGCTTCAAATTTCTGTCGACGAATCGTAATTAGGTCACTGAATTCACGTCGAAGTTTCTTTTATTTCGAAAATGTGAGACATTCATTCAATCAATACATACAACTCTAATTAATTTTCAGATCAAAACCAGACGGTATAACAACTACAAAATATCTTACTACAATAGTATTTAGTTACAGGATTATAATAGTTGTGCAAATTCATAATTTCGAAGCCAGTGCGATATTGGTCGAAATATCAATAAACATTTGATCCTCCAAAATCTATTGAGAAGCTAAAATTTAATAGACAAGAATATTGCTGTGAAGGAATTAATCGGACATAAATTTTGGATTCAGTACCAACTAACAATATTACGTAACAACTTGTTTTAACTGAGCCATAAGATAAATTGAGTGACTTAGACATTTAATCTAGATCACAAAGCATATATATTCCACTTAAGACCATAAGCATGACCTCTTCGACCTCCCAATAGTACATCTGATAAATGAACCGACATAAAACTTCGCTGTAAAGCGGTAAACAACCGAAATTAGTCTCGACTGGCAATAAAATGGCCGCCACAGTAGCTCCGATAAATTCCCCTTTTATTACAGCTCGATTTGAATTGTCTACGGTTTTTTATGTTGTTCGTGCCGGCTGACGTATCGTAATTGTTGTTTGCTCTCTCGGGCATTAATTAGTGTTGAAATACGATATTTTCGAGGGGACCGAAACGTTTGCTTTACGTATCGCCAATTCGATTGTAAAATTGTCGGTGTTCTCTCGTTGTCTGTTTACTGCAATCGCTTCGCGGAATTTCGCTATCATATGAACTTGTGGTTTTTATAATTGTGTGCTAATTATCTGAAGGCATGACGTTCAAGTTTGAACGTTGACATCATTAAATGAATATTGTATTTGTTTTTATTTGTGGTTTCGTTTTATACAGATTTAAAAGTTTATTTTTGTATGAGCTCTATCTGTTTATTATTGGTTATGCCTAAGTAGTCTAAATTCAAATATTTATACAATTGTGACCTAAAACAAAAAATAAACTTACTTCACATTTTACAAAATATATGTTGTATGTATTTCATAAGAAACATATCACAGAAATTATTTATGTTTTCTTAAACTTAACTTTTGAAAAAGTCAAATAAAATTTGAATGAGGATACTTAATGCCATTATAAATTAAAAGCGCATTTAACCCATATTATTGTCTTAAATCGGAGTTAGCCTGAAAGACTTTTTTAATCTCGGTAAAACATAAAAATAAAGTTATTGTTAGTATTCGACCGCAAAGAAAAAAGCATCATAAGTTTACGACTTCGATAATCTCCAGGGCAGTCACATAAAAGATTCTATGTCTTTCTTTGACTGATGATGATTAATAGTAACACATAGTCGGCGATTAAGTTAAAATACTTACTCTTGAATGATTCCCATCTACAAAGAACTCCGCTTCAGTTCTCCCCGCTCCCTGCGTGATGGCTGGAGCGCCGAACACATCGAGGGTACCCGGGGCCGTACCGAGCGAGTCCGAACGCCCAGATTCGGCGAACTGCCGCACGGGGGCCGACACTCGCCGGCCCAAGCGGAACAAAACATACGACCGACTGTGGGATACGCCTGTGGACAAAATATTAAAATTATAACATTTGGTTGACAAAATAATATTGAAGTTTTTATTGCGTCGGGTATTTATTTCGAAAAACGAACGTTTTTTTTTAAATAAATAAATAAACGCTACACACTCAACGGCCCCTTTTTTTAAACTATGACTATACTTTTAACTTTTATCTATGGACTGTTTTTAGAAATGTGGTAATAATTATATATCATGTACACACGTATGTATAGCCGTATTTCAAAATAAATTCCTTCATAAAAGAAAATAAAACCTAAATTATCTGAATAATAAAATTCAGCGACAGTCCTTCTCTAAATATTGTAAAAATTGCAATACCAAAGTACATTTGTAACCTAAAATAAGAAATGGGTAAATATGACAACCAAAAATCATCCTAAACCGTGCTTATTCAGCATTTATATTCGCAATATCAAGTTACCAAGTCGCAAGAGGATTACTGAGTTAGCGAAAAATTCCGTTTCTAAAATATTACAAGTACTAAGGAATAAAACAAAGAGAGACAGGACTACTTTATTATTCACCTAGAGAATCGCTGCAATTCAACCGGGAAATTTTGCTACCGTTCTAGGATTCTACGCAGTCGCGATTTGTAAATTGATTATTGAATCGCTTTGTATGTTTTTAACCGACTTCGAAAAATAGTTTTGTGAATCTGAGAAAAGATATGGGCAAAACATATTTATATTAGGTTCTTTTAATGTATATGTCATCTTTCCGGCCGTGAGTGCCGGAGCTGGGGGGGGGGGGTCTCACGCATCCGTTTC
>DVVJ01001865.1:0-10577 GCA_018234505.1 Junonia neildi neildi
CGGTTTTAAGACAATAACGTGTTTCAACATAGAAATACGTTTTGATTTGGCATAGAGAATAAGGGCCCTTATTTGAACTCACTTTTAGGCATTGAATTGTCTATTCATGAACGTAGTTTTCTATATAGTTTTTGAAACATTACATCTTTTAGCTTATCTGATAAAATTATTTAAGTTACATCTTTAAGTTCAAAAATAGTATTTGAGCCTAATGAATACTCATTATTATATTGAACATAGAGCAGGTCTTGTCTACTTTGTTAAATATGTCTATGACAATATCACTCGGTATCACTTCTACCGATTTTATTATTAGCTATATTATGAAGTATCTATAAAATCTAAAAATAAAATAACAAATTTTCGCAAACAAAAAAAAATATCTTTCGGTATTCATTTATATCGCTATACCAACCGTGAAAACAACAGCTCAAATCCTTCCACACGGGATAATAGGTCATAAGATGGGCGTGTTTCGTTCCTACCTTCGCCGAACAACCATTCTTGGTCCAACTTAGTGGATGCCGCCGTTTTGAAACCCACTGGCGCAAATAACATTAGCATAGTTATAGAACGCGTCGGGATGAGACCTTCGTAAAGGTCCCGTTGGGGATGGGACGGCTCTTAAACCCGCTTTCTCGATAATGACTATCGATGATTCTACCCCAAATGTGAGCGTGGGTACAATATTATTACGTAGTTTCGCCGTTGTTGGGAATTGCAAAATATAACGCGTGTATTCAGTTATTTGCTTGAATTCTGAAGCTCCTGTTCTCTTGTAAGGAAGCGTTTTGTAGGATCCCCGTGAAGGGCCGTTTTATAAATTTTAGACGGCGGAATCTGTGGATCTTTATGCGTATTTTACTATGCATTTATGGGTTACGACGCCGTATATCATAAACTTGGGACTTGTAAACGCAAAAGCCTATAAATGTCTTACTATTGGGTAGAGGATTTCACTTTTAGGGATTTGGAATAAAATTTTACATGTTCTTTTATAGGTTTGCGTAGATCTACTGTAAATAAGTTAAGATGGGAATTTTTGACCTTTATATACGCGGACGTCTCTCTATATACCTTCTTTCGTCTTCCAATCAACAACTGTCACTAGTCAACCACCAAACTGCATACTTTCAAACAGATCCATTAACAGTATATAATTTATGTAACATGTTTTTAAATTATTAGCTATTACAGAAATTAAGCCAAATAACCATTTTCTCGCAATATAAATATGAAACAGGATTTTCTTAAAGATTTATAATGTCACAAATCATTATTTGCTTAACAAAATCGTTTCAATATTTCGTATCCAAAACGCACAAACATTCAATCAGGCAAGTAACTCCAAGTTATTAAAACGCGAAATGGATCGTTACGTTGAGAGTTTACTTAAGAAATCAAAACAGAGGGCCTAAGGGAGGTAGGAAAATTTTCGATTAATAATCTTCTCGTCACATTAAAGCTGATGAAATAAAGGATTGAGCGTGGGATTCAATTTGTTACAATCCTTAAGGAAACGTTTTCGAATGAAACATTTTGTGTTCTTCGAGAAAGTTAAATTGTATTTCTCCCCGAGAAATTTGTCAGTTAGCTTGTTTCTTTTAGTGTAACAACTTTATTATAAGAATACAGATACACCTACCGGTATCTTAATGTATACCGATATCATAATTGTTTCTTTTTTCGCCGTCTATTTAAATTTTCTATACCTATTTGTGTTTTTTTTCATGGAATAGGGCGGCAAACGAGCTGACAGATCACCTGATGGAAAGTAATTACTATCGCCCATGGATATTTGCAACACCGAAGGAGCTACAAAATACGTTGCCGGCCTTTTAGGGGGTATGGAGGGGAATGGATGGGAAGTTAATGGGGAAGATTTGGGGAATTGGGCCTCCGGTACCCTCACTAACACGGCGAAACGCGTTTTCTGCGAGGCCGTGGTATCACACCGGTCGAGCCAGCCCATTTGTGCAAATGCATGTCTCTCCCACGGTAAGTGTGTCCACCAACTCGTAGTGGAGCAGCGTGGTGGATTAAGCTCCATAACCTTCTCCCAAATAGGAAAAGAGGCCTAGCCGTGGGATGTATACAGGCTGTTACTATACTTTTTTGTGTCAGTTGTATGTCTTAAATATGCATCTGCTGTATATTTACTCATCAATTTAGTTTAGCCATAAATTATACCTCTATGGCTTCATGGCATTGACCCTTATGACTAAATAATATGTTCAGTCACTGTAACACTTAAAACAGAAAAAAAAATTAGGTAGCTATATTCATATTTTTTAAATACGTTCAAAAACAAAAGTACCTATTATAGGTCTAAAAGTATATTCATATAGGTCTTTAAGTAAAGTTATACAATTATAACAGATAGAATAGTCAATAGAAAAAAAAAAACAAAAAATATTAACTTCATAAATCCCATTTAATAACAAGACATAAGAAATACCCATCAGTCAAAGACGAAATCATAAAAAGCTAAAATAATGCTCACAGGCGCAGTGCTTGTTTCATTAAAATGCGAACATATTTCTGATTCAAATCTTCTTTTTTACTGATCATAAAGTATTCAAATGCCGATTTTATATTTCCGACACGTCGTCGAATGACTGCGACGCTTTTATTTTTCTTAGTAAGAGCCCGTTCCCACTTGTTGGTCGAATTCGGATTTTAATCGAATGTTCCAGTGACAGAACATTTTATATAAAGCTTTCATTTCATTCATTCATATTCAGCTAGCTTATTAAAAATCGTAGATGCGTATAGAAACGCCGACATCCGATTAAAATCCAAATCTGACACACGACAAGTGGGAATGGGCTCTAACGGGACCGACCTCGTGATTTAAGGATGGTACACACTTGCGCGACTGGGCGAAATCGAAGCGTCAAAACGACGTATTAAGCTACTCACTATAGCTACGTGGAAAACATTTATCATGATATAGTGAGTTCTCACGATATCTGTGGAACTGTAACTGGAAACTTGAATTTTGGCAAGATATTTCTTCTGTACAGAGATAAGACTATGAATTTTATGAATTTCCGTCACTAAGGGTACAGGAGGTAAGTTCAATTGCAAAATATACGTAAGTGAAGCTGCTTGTAGCTGCTGCATTGATTATATTAACACACAAACAATCCGTTCCATACATACATACAAATATTTCCTCTTTGTAATATTGAAAACCGGCGTAAAATGACGCTTGCGTTGTGTTTCGCCGCGTCAGTGAGGGTACCGGAGGCCCAATTCCCCACCCCTTCCCCATTAATTCCCCATCCAATCTCCCTCCATACCCCTAGAAGGCTGGTAACGCATTTTGTAGCTCCTTTGGTGTTGCAAGTGTTCATGGGCGACAGCATTCACTTACCATCGGGTGATCTGTCAGCTCGTTTGCCGCCCTATACCATAAAAAAAAATAGGCCAGGAATAAAATATTTGAAATATATTAAGGAAAAATAACTAAAAAAATTATCTGTAAAGTTGGTTTATGGCGGATGGATAGATTTGAATCAAAGTTTGTATAGATAAAGATTTGCTTTCCAAGTTTTTCTAGCACATTGAACGAAGCGATACTAGGTCATCCTAGTATTTAAGAGAAAATATTTTAAAAGGGAAAATGTAGTTTTAGCGTGACTATACAAGTAGAACTAGCTATCTTGGATACAACTAT
This sequence comes from Junonia neildi neildi, assembly GCA_018234505.1. Taxonomy (NCBI): domain Eukaryota; kingdom Metazoa; phylum Arthropoda; class Insecta; order Lepidoptera; family Nymphalidae; genus Junonia; species Junonia neildi. Next base: position 3,683 of record DVVJ01001865.1, read on the forward strand.
CAAGGTAACCTTACATAAGCCTTGAGTTTCAATTAAAAAGTCAGTACCCCTGGTACGAGCTGTGAAAGTTTTCGATCGCTGTTCTTCTATTAATACGTATACTCGTATACATTAATTGTCAGGGGCTATAGCAAAATTTTCATTACAGGCGTAGTATGTAAAATAAGTCAATAGCATGCAAATAGTCGTAAACGTAGTCAAAAACTATCAAAACTAGTGCTAAAATGCATATAGGCAAAGTAGGCACATGCCTAGGGGTGCAAGTGCAAATGGGGGCGCTAGGAAAGGAAGGCGACCTTTTTTAGCTAAAACGGTATATTCACGATAGGGAAAGGAGAGTGATGAGCTTTTTTTTAGCTCATAAGGCGTTTTTTGTGTCAGTGCCTAAGGGTGCAAAATAGTTAAATCCGCCACTGACATGGACACTTACCTTGAGTTTTTTTCCAGAGTAGAAACAATGGTAAGTGGCTTACGTAAATTATAACTATCCATATGTGCAAAACTTACATGGTTACTTGCGCAATCATCGCTATATAAAGTGTTATATGTATACTAATATTGTAAAAAAATGGAAAAAAGTAACAGTCAAGTTCCTTGCCGGTTCTTCTCGACTAGGATCTAGTTGCTGAACCGGCGGCAGATTAAATAATTGGCCAAGTGCGGATAGACAAATAGACAGACAGACAGACAGTCGGATATGGCGAAACTATAAGCCAAGTGCGGACAGACAAACAGACAGACAGACGGAAATGGCGAAACTATAAGGGTTCTGTTTTGACTACGGAACCCTAAAAATGTAAACTGACGAATCAAAAGAGCTTCCACATCCAACTTGAATAAAAATATATTGAATTTGAATTTGTAAAAAATAGGTCTCCTAAAGAAATAAAACACAACACTTGTATATACGAAACTTTTTTTAATAATAAGGTATATTTACAGTAGGTTAATTAACAAACGTGAGTTACATGAATAATTAGAAGAGGTACCTGAACTGTATTACCTTCGACGTCTGCACATCCACACTTCCGAATATCGAATATTATATTTAAGGGAGATCACTGGGACATCAATGAACTTCGGGACTTATATTTTACCATTTTCCTTTATCGTTATTAATTATAGTTGGAATGTACATCACTATCTTACTTAATCCATATTTGAATTTAAAATTTAAATAATACACTGGCGTAATAGACAACGAAACTTTTTTTTTAAATTACAGATTTCAAATTTATAGCACTGGCCGAAAATATTCACTTTTTTTTCTATCTGTAGAACAAAATCGTTATCATATTAAACATTAACAAATGACAAAAATAAATACTAAGATTTACATATCCATTAAAAGACGGCATCAAAATTGTTTTTTTTTTATTCTACGGGATAACGCTTTAAGTAACAAATTAAATGACCACCCTAATCCTTACCTTAAATATTCTGGCATAGACTAGAACAACAAAAAATGCAAATAAATAAAAAAGAAAACAATATATTTAAATAACACTAACAAAAGCATTTAAATTCAAAAAACATCACAGACAACTACATTACCCAATAAATTACGAGTTTGGAATATTTTTTTTTGAGATTCTTTTATTTTTAATCAATAAATACTTTTCTATCCTTATGACATTCACTTGACTAAACAATTTCCTTACATTACGACACTCGGCGTTATAAAAAAAATACAAGCTTCCTGTATATTTACCATAAAATAGGGCTAGGCGTTAGGTTTAAAACAATAACAATATTATATTATAATATAATGTTATGTATTTTTCTCAATTACATTCCTCAAATCTTTACAACATACCAATTCTAGACACAAATCAAATTTCCATAAGTCATTTTCAGCATTTTTAAAATATCCCACTTTTTCTGGTCTTTATTAATTTATTCGAAATATAATGTTAACTTATCTTCTTGTACGGACTTGTAATTTATATTTATTATATTTTTATTTTAACTCAATTCAATCGCTCAATGTAGAGCGACAAAAATAAGTTAGATTTTATAAATAATATTGTTACTTTCTTCGAAGAAAAAATTATTCAATAATAATCATTCAATATGATTAATTTTTGGATTGAACACATATTCTATCTTTAGCTTCAATAACTATGTTAAAATCAAATTTATGTAATACATTTTACAAATATGACTGCGACGAAATTTTATAGTGCTAGGTCAATACGATTTAATTTTATCGTAATAATAAACGTTTATACGGTATACGGTACGGTGGTATTATTTTCTTAAACATATTTCAAATGACCATTTTAATCAATATAATGTTATATAGTAATCTCTAAACGCCACGCCCTATACGGTCTTAATATATTTTATAGTCTTTGAAAACAAGGGACTTTTGTAAGTATGAATAAAGTGCAATAATTTCAAGACAATGTTAGATTATACGGAGTAACTATGACATTCAATGTTAAAAGACCTACCTTAGCTCATAATAATCTTATTTCAAGTATTTAGTAATATGAAGTTCAGTTACGTCAGTTTTAGACCGAGTGTCACTTCAGGCGTATTTAATACCTGCCATTTGTCTAAACTAGACTATTATTTAGGACTTAATATATTTAATCGTTATTACTGTACAAAACGCTTAATCATTCGCAAAATTTTACCTATTTGTTTTAATATAATATATCTCATCGCCTCAATAGGTCATTTCGCTTTGAGCCGGTCATACGTACACATTTTCGAAGGGTTTACCGGTAAATGACGTCACCGCATTATTGCATCCTCCCGCCTGCCAGACATTTCGCTAATATCATCTAACTATGGCAATACAATCATTCACTACATTACGAAACTCTTAACTTACTATCTAACCGCTGCGCTATTGGACTAGAACGCCGCTACGAGTGAGCAGCCTGGAAAATAAGATTATCAGACAATTACCTACCATAATACAGACATAGAAAGTACAGCATTGACTATTCAGTGTGGAAAACTCACAAGTGAACGCTTAATTTATAATCGTATCAATTGTTTCTAAACGTACGACGAGAGGTAGCCATTTTGTATTCTCACACCGTTACGTTCGAATGTCGAATTAGATTTGAATGGTTTTTCTAATACAATTCATCATTTTGCATGTTTTATACATATAAAGTTCGGTATTGTATGAGCACATTGTGTTGTTCTGAAAACTGAACTGGAAATATGCTTTCCTCGTATTTTACGTTGTTTTAAACGTAAACATGAACAAAGCGTATTTTTTATCTGTTTCAGTTTCAGACAAATTTCAAATCGGGACTGTATCGTTTATTATTTTAATTCACATCTTCTCTATTTCAAATGTTCTGAATAACTGCGTTTTTTTCTGCTATTATCACATTTTAAAATCTTTGAAATATTATTCTTTCGTCTATAGTCACATTTGTTGTCGTAACCGCCATCTTGTTTTGAACTACTTTGAATGAAAAGTCTCGGTCAATCATATAAAAACGTTAATTGCTGAGCAATTTTTAGCACGTTTATATTTTTTTACTTTTATATTTATTTATTATTATTTTTCAACTTGCCAATAATGAAATAAAAAATAAAACGGCCTAATTTTCTGTAGAATTCGGGTTAAAATTTTGGATCGGAAAATGAAGAAATTTCAATTTCGTCTAATACAAGCTCTCATGCATACATCGATCACACGAGATAATACAACATTATTTTATATCCAATTCCGTTCTAAATTACCTATACGTGTTATTAGTCGTCCACTTAACGATCGAGGATTGACCAAGAGCTTCCGTAGTTAAAAGCCGGCATCAAACACGACTCGGGCGGTCAGTCAGTGCTAGCCTGAGCACGGCGACCTCTGTATGTCAGGCGGCCGTGAGCGCGTGGGGTGGCGCGGGGGCGGGGTGCGGCGGCGCGGGAGGGGGGCTGTCCACGGCGCCGCACGCCTTCAGCTCCGTGAACACCTCAGTGAAGAAACCAGGCTCGGAGTTGATTCTTAACATGTTAAAGGACAGTCTGTCGACGATAAGGAGGCAACGGTCCCAGAATTTGTCTTTCGAGTCCTCGACCAGGAAAGGCTTGAGGGGGTAGGAGATCTCGTTGCCCATGTAGGAGTAGGAGAGGTAGAGGCAGGTGAGCACCACCGCCTGCAGCTCCTGTGGACGGGCTATCCGCTCCCCGTCGACCAGCTCGCGGACCAGCATGTACACGAAGACCACGTTCGCTGGGTTTATGAATGCCACGTCCTGGAATAAAACAAAGAAAAGGGTGACTAAAAAATTTCTTATTCAACATTGCAATAGCAGTTGCAGTGTTGTACAACAATAAGTAGAGTTGATACTTGTATTGGTAATTGAAAAAATGCTTGTCTTCAAACGAAAGACTTTATTTGCTTATCTGGGGGCACGGCAGTGCCCCCGCCAAGTCGAGCAAAAAAGCGGCATGGTTAATATTTTGTAACAATAAAAGTAAACTTTAACAAGAAATTTTTCCGCTCCCTCAGAAATCCTAACTCAAAATCATTTACAGTTAAGACTCCAATTCATTTGTTCTAAGAACAACAATTCCAGGAAAACAATAGAGTCAACCATTTCGACAACCCACAGACTTCCATCAGACATAATTGAAGATAATATTCAGACGTTTTCACCTTGAAGTCACCTGTGTATTGATCGGCAGATAATTGTATTAGAAGGATACACGTGCCGCTGGGCCTTAGAACGTCTGTTCTTTAAATGTCTTGTTAACCTATTAGTCTAAATTGTGTTAACGGGTAGACTTTGTTTTTAAATTAATGAAGCATGTATACGCATAAATAAAAGCCGGGATAGTCGATCAAAACTATTGACCGCAGATTCAAACCTGGCTAACATTGCTGACTTTTCAAGTGCTTTTGTGTTTAAATTCACCTCGTACTCGGCGGTAAAGGGAAAGAAACATCGTGAGAAAACCTGTATGTGTCTGGAGAAATTCTGACTGAAATATACATATGTGTATCCACCAAACCGCAGTCGAGCGTGGTGGATTAAACTTTTAACCTTCTTCTCATTAACAGGTTAGTCCTTTGCCCCAGTGGCCGATTTATCCATAGGCCTCTGAGGCTCAGGCCTAGGGCGCCACGTCATACAACGTTCAGCTACATATATTTGCTACTTTATATCAATTTTTTAAAGCCCAATTTACAATAAAAACTGAGTGCAGTGAAATTTACTTCACTAACAATTTCACATGTTAAATGTAAAGTACTCCAATGATTGATGAAAATAAATTGATCTTTAATGACTCTAATTTTATTTATAATGTCTTATATTGGACAAGAGTGTGATTATATCCCGAATTAGCTAACCTTTATACGGGATTTAGTCAACTGGCTAGACTTAAACCATACCGCAATTATCAAATAGTCAATTAAAATATATATTACTAGCGATTGAGTCAAATAAAAATAAAATTAAACTATTAAAAAGAAATTAAGACACATAAGAATAAAGTATAGTACCTAAAAAAATAAAAGGCATAGTACCTAAAAGACTATCGGCATTTCCTCTCTTAAGTAGCCAAGCTGATTCTTTGACTAAAAAACTGCCAGCTTTGCGGTTTCCAAATACATCAAAGAGAAAGAACTCTTAACTTTAAGATTGATTCACTTTTTATTTCATTGATGGAACTCTGGGAGAAACTATGCTAGGTACTACTTTTAATCCCATTACTTGAACTAATCAGTGATGTATGTTTTATATCTTTCTTACTTAATTAGGAATCCTACCTTGACTTGCGGTTAATACTGTACATAACTAGGCTGTATTTGTATATTTTATACGTAGATCAAAGTTAAGGTCGTCAGCATTACGGTCTACTTGGCTTATTAAATATGTCATTAATTCTAACGTGTTGGTCATCATTCGACATAAGATGACCTATTTCATCTGGTATAAGAAGTTTAAATTCTTTTTTTATGATTTAATTACAAATTAATGATTTTCGGATGTTTCCTTTACTTGTGCTACATGATACAGCTACTAGCCAAATTTTATGATTCTAGGTCATCGGGAAGTACCCTTGAGAGTCAAAATATGAATGGTGTACGGTTAAACCCGCCAGGGATTTTGTTATACCAATAGCATAACTAATTAAAATGTAACAATAAACGTTCATTCTATGTAAAATAAAATAAATAAATAAATAAATAAATATAGTTCCTTCTTTTGGTCATTTTTTCCAGGTTAACTTAAAAATCGTTTTTTTTTCAGATTCAGAAATTTGATTGTTTCAAAAGAGATCTGAGCATATAAAGAGTCTTGACAGGCAGACGAACAGTCGGACAACAAAGTCATCCTATAAGGGTTTCGTTTTTTTCTTTTATTTTTATTATTTAGGTATCCAACCTTTAAAACTTAAAATATTTAGAGAATCATTCATCAATCAACCATTAATCGTACGAAACGCAGCAATAGCACCGTCCAAGCTTAGTTGGTTCAGTTCGTCTCTACCACAACAAACAGAGGAAAACTGTAACAAACATTTAGCAGATATCCAAAAAGAAGGTTCTTTATACAGAACAATATTATTTTCGTAGCAGTAGTTAACTAAATAGTAAGCAGAAATATTTGTAATAAATCATCAAAAAGGAGGAAATTATCCGTATTCGAAATAAGCTTATTATTTTAAGCTTTTAACATTTTGCCATAGGCATCGTTCGTTATTTATAAAATTAGACATCAAGACAATATTCGGTCGGTGTAGTTATTCAGTGATATGTACCAGTTGCAGAATGAATGAATACCGCCGAGAAAGTCGTACAATAAAATCTTGAAAAATAATTTTTGTTAGGGTGTCTCCCTTATATGTAAAGTGAGACCAAAAAATTTTTTTCTAATTTTTCCCATAGTGTGGGGTATCGTTGGATAGGTCTTTTAAA
>DVVJ01001866.1:0-10574 GCA_018234505.1 Junonia neildi neildi
ATTTAACGTCGCAATTTTTAGTCGTTATAAAATAACGTTAACTGCGAAACAATATTTTTTTAATTAAATTTAATAAAATATTTAAATTATTGATATTTTCATTTATAATTTTATTTTTCTATTTATAATTTTATATTATACTTGTTCTAGCAAAAGATAAAAAAAACTTTTAAAGGCGGAGTGTACACTATAAGTTTCTTATAGTTTTTTTTTTATAGAAACAACTATATTTAAGAAATAACATTACCGGTCCCCTAATGTAATATCCCTTGTTTTATACTATGAGACAGATCTTTTCTAATATCTAAATCATCCAATCCAAGTACATAATTGACGTAAATCTTGTGTTGGTCCGTATACATTATGTCTAAAAATTAAAACCAGAAACAAAATAATAAAATATTATTAACTAATTTTGTCTTTTTGATTAAAAATTTTAATTTAAAATTATATTTAATTAATTTATTTTTATACAATTTGTACGAAAAGGAAACAATCGACAAGTCAACGATTGTTTTATGTGTGTGAGTTACAGTAGCTTATTACATACAGTTTGGCTCTGTTGTCAATTCGCTCATATTGTTTTAAAATTATCTAATAAAAAGGAAAATCGAAATAATGAGCTCTTTTAATGCTTAAAAGGCTTGAACCCAGAGGCCATAAACCAAATAAATAAAACGTCTTTTTTTGGATGTCAAAATATCAAGGACTTGGTAGGATTCAAATATATTTTTTAATCGACAAAGCTTAACTATACTAAAGTCTATTTACAGAGAATAATTAATTATTGCTTTTTGGTATTTTATTTTTTTAATTTATTAGTATTAAAATTATTTCATAGCACCTTTATTATAATAGCGTAGCAAAGTTTTATTAAAACCTTTTTTTTGTACCATTTTAATTTTATTTTTTATAAACGCTATTCTACCCAAATCCTATTGAAAATTTAATTTAATTTTGTAAATAATTGGCACTTTAACGAATTGAATGAATTAATATTTATTTAAATTTAATAATCAAATCTAATTTTAATTGAACTTTTTAAATTTTAAAGAAGTTTTTGATACAAACGCTAAACTTTCAAAGCCTATATTAAAATTATTAATTTTAAGGCAACTATTTAGCGTTTCTGTTACTACCCTAATATTAATGAAATATATTAAAGAACATTTATCTTTTAATAGTGGTCGTGTAGATTTTACAGGAGAACGTGTATTTGATTTATTTTATAAATATCACATCATTTTTCAAGGTATTGTGAATATTATTGCATGTAACATTTTATCACAAAGTAGCATTTATTATTATGATAGTTAATATAGATTATAGAAAAAGAGGCACCTAGTTTGAAGCATTTATAAGTAATAAAAAATCTTTTAATGAGCGTTTTTTCTGGAAAGATTACTAAAATAGGATAGATATGTGAGCTATATTTGAGCATTGTAGAGATTTTTTTTTTTATTATTTTTATTTAACCGAGTGTCCCATATCTGGTTATTGTTAAAATGTAAATTTTATAGAAATGCTAATAACCATAAAATTTAAACCTATACAAGTTATAATTGGTGATTATTAATTACTATATAATTATTTATTTTAAATATTTTACATGAACCATTCGAACTTTATTATCATTGTGCTTATAAACATTATCACTCGATCTAACAAATACAAATTGTTACCGATCTTTCCTATAATAATACTACCCAATACCCAAACAACCCAAGAAAACTATATTAATAATATTTCTATAGAGTCTATTTACTTTTGGCGCAACTAGTAGTTAATGGCCAAGCTCCTAATCCAAAATCATAATGACATTAAAGCCATAGTTAGCTGAAAAAGTGCATATATTTTGATACTTTGCAATTTATCACTTTCAATTGTAATGTGATTGTGATTAGTATGTGCCATTTACATTAAAATTTGCGATTTACACACTGCCTTTATTAATTACAAAATCAGAAGTTATTGTTAGAATGTAAATTAAACTAGGATCTGAGCTGCCATAGAGCTCCATACCCAATACAATATGTTATAACAAAACTCTTCCAACTTATAGATACATATTTTGATAGACGGTTCACAGCCCGGTACATGTGCGATGCCTTTGAAGCGAATGCTTAGTAATTAACGTAGACAATAGGTATCTTAGCTGCAGTTAGCTCCAATACGGCCTATGCTCGGAATAAAATAGAATCAAAGTATGGACCGAAGGAGCAATACTTATAGATAAAATCGATCTAAAGGCAAGTAGTAATAGTCATTAAATTCTTGCTTCATTTAAATCCAGTCTATGGTCCACGGCTCCATGAAAGAATTGAAGCGGAACATAGGCTGGATGATGGAGAGAGGAGATGCCTATATGACTATAAACTAGCCAATCTAAATGCAAGTGATAGTAGGCAGTATATCTTAGCTGATAAGTTTCAGCTCCAATCCGGTCCATGGTCCACAGCTCAAAGATGTAAAGCAGATGACTATAGACTACACATAAGTGATAGTAGGCAATCAATCTTAGCTTCAATTGGTCCATGACTCAATGAATGTAGTAGAGGTGGAGCATGGGCCGGTTGACTATTGCCTTGTCTATGGACTTAACTATAAGTGATGACAGCCAGTATCCCAGCTCCGATTCGGTCCACGGTTCACAGCTCAATAGAAGAATTACAGCAGATGCCTATAGACTAACTGTAAGTGATAACAAGCAGTAAATCCTGATTTAACTCTACGTCCTCAGTCCAATGATAGGAGCAGAGCAGATTTCTATAAACTACATATTCGTACAGCCAGTATCCCAGCTCCCGGTCCACGGTCCACGGCTCAATGGAAGAGGAAGTACAGCCGCGGCAGCGTGGGCCGGCTGGTCGCGGGCTAGGGATGCTCCTCACCTGAGCGGCGCCACTCGCGGCAGAGCACGGCGCATGTACCAGCTGCTAAGACGGCGAGGGTGCCCATCACTACGCATACTGCGGCCACCCATGTCCGCGTGTCGAAGGTTTCCGCGCCTTCCAGGAAGTGCTTGTATAGCTCTGTGGATGGTGCAGTGTTAAATGTGAGATTGGTGTTTTGGTACTTCCAAAAAGTATATGGTTACATGAGTTTATATGCAATTGTTTTTACTTCTTCGCGCCCTACAAACATTTTTTGTATTGCTTGTTGCAATTCTGGACTGTCATTACTTTTTGATACTTTGAGTGTATTAGGCGGTTTTGTGATGTGATATGATGGTAGGATATGATTAATAATTTTTTGAGTTATTTTGATGTAACATCTTTTTGGTTTAATTGATTAATATTTACATAAGAGGTTTCAGACGATGAAATTTTATATTGGACAGAGTAATAGCTTTTGCAGTATAGATCTCCACTAAGAACGAATTTTACGAAATTGCACCAATAAATATACTATAATAGTAGTTTTGCTATTATGGTATAATTATATTATAGTATATACTTTTTGGACATAATGAAAATGACCTTCTTTAAAAAACTTATCAACTCAAATCGAGAATGTATCACAAATTAAGGGCTGTATATAAACAAATTGCAGTGTTGTATCCGATCTACTTAGACAAGTGGATTGGTCTAAGCTCATTATAGCGTTAGAAGGTTTCGGTCGTCACTTGGCGCGTAACACTTGATCCCGATCGCGTAATACCTCTTTATTGATAGGATACTGCATTCTTGCCTACATACCTCACGTAGGCAAGAATTCAGGAGATTGTGTCGTGTTGCTTATAGCAACTTTGACAACCCGACATTCGTTGGATGTAATAAAACCAATCATCCTTGAAAGTATAAGTAGAAACTATAAGTATTATATATAAGTAAATATTAGTGTCGCAGATATTGTAAAATTATTGTTCGAGTAATATTTCGATTCAATGCCTAATCAAAATAAAATACTGATCTGATAAATATATATAAAAATATTCTTCTCTTCCCTTCCTCTGAGCCAAATGATGCTTAAATTATCTCGTTTGGTATAAGTGTGAATTCGCCTTTGATTTTAAAGATAAAATGCATTACAAGTCATAATTTCACAACGCCTTTTGTATTCCGACAACAGACTGCTATTTACACATGTGTTTACACGATTACGTAATTTACACAGACACATGTTATTACAACGGAAGTGACAAGTTTAGTCGTATTAGTCTAATGGTAAGTTTCGAAGACCTATTTATCTGCGACAATTTTAGAATATAAAATCATAGTCAAAATTGATTCAACACTTTAGACATAATCTTAACAAACAAATAAACAGTTATTTTCGAATTGCTCCGCCCGCCCGCTCCGCCCTCGCACGGACTAAACGTTATAAAAACTAAGTAAAGTATATTATGTGTTAAACGTGATATACTTACATATATATATACATAGGTAGCCTTTGTTAATCAAGAATTATGTATCATTGAATATAAAGAAGAAAAAAAAAGAATTTTTAAAATCGATCCGGTTGACTTTAATAATCATTTTTTTGTATCTTTATAATTATAATTTAGGTAGATATAGAAGTATAAATTAACTTTAGTTTGCGGCTTCGCTTACGTTAATATAGTTTTAAAATATAAGACACTAACAAAAATATTATAAACAAAATTTTCCATGTAACTTTACTATACTTCTCGAATAACGGACTTAATACCTAATTCAAATCGTACAGATCGTTTTAAAAATAAAAGTGTCAAAACAAACAAAGAAACTTTCAGGATTTTTATATAGATTAAGTGAACGTTGTTTGTCTTGATATTTTTTAAATTTTCCACGTAGGTAAAAAACGTGAATATTTTCCACAGCTTCCAAGGCCGTTTTATAACCTTATGAATATTTGAGAGACTCATATTTTTTCCCTAAAATTAGAGTGTGTTATAAAATAATGGAATATACAAGTACCTAATAAGAATTTTACCATACACAGTAATATGAAGTTAATGAAGGATTTACGTTTATATTGTTATTTTTATGGTACATTTTAGGGCCTTAATTCAGAGTGATTAGTGAGTAATTACGTTTTGGTATTAAAATTTTTTAAATATGGTATTAATTAATAGAAAGATTTTTTTTCAATCAAAATTTACACAAAAATATAATATTTCCAACACTTTTGTGTTTTAGGGAAATATTTTACTAAAATTATTTTTGGTCTTGGCTTAAAAATGAGTATTTTTTAAAGATCAAAGAGAAATACCTATAGGTAAGATAAAAACAAAATTTGTAAAGGTGGACTGCCAGTCCGCCCTTATATTAACGTAACCGAACACGCTCGCGGTGAGTTTGAAAAGTACAGTGCTTAGTGCGAGTTTTTCTTACTTCTCGATTGCGATGAAGTAAACGGAAGCTTATATGGCGTTAAATTAAAGTAATCACTAATAAACTCTGAGAAAAGGAAATGTGAGTGAGTATTTGAGAAACCACCCTAGACGACCAATAACAATCGATTGTTGGTAATAAAACCGCGCATAATTGGTGGACTCTTTATTAATTTACTCGATTAACGCTAACGCAGCTTTGAGTTCACGAATGAACTCGCACTACGTACACTGATTACAAAAATACTCTCACCTATTTAATAAGTTTAGTAATACAATTACAACTGATTCAAGTTTGTATTGTAAAGCAAAGAATCATAGTACATTGGAAACTATAACATAGTTAGGACTTTGATTACACAAAGAATTACTCTTTGACGTATTTGTTTAGGACAGGTGTTGACTGTTCTTCACACTTTCATGTTTAGATCGTTAGGTGATCTAATTAAATGTGCTCTATCTAGTGTTCACAACACTATTCCTAGCAATCACTTTAAAATATTTATTAAAGTTATTTATTTACTTTTGTCTATACGATAGGTAAGTTAGTTTTTATAGCGAGTAGAAGAAGAAGTAAGTTCTTATCTATACTTTTATACAATTACTTTTTTTAATTCAAAAAAGTAGGAGGAAGAGAAACAAAAAAAGGTAATTTTTAAACATTTCTTTTTATAAGAAACAAAACAAAAATATATTTAAAAAATATTTTAGACATTTGTTAATTAAAACACATTTACACCACTTTTAAGTACCTAGCTTGCATAAGTGCAAATTACGACTGCATGCCCTAATGATAATTAGCGTGTAATTGTATAATTTGTTATAGTATAACCACCACATAATTATACATACATACGAGCTATATCAGCTAATAACTGACTCTATTTCAGTCGTACTGATGATTTCTGCTTTTGTCCTATCGTGGTGGTAGCGTGGTATAAATATGGCCTTTACCTTCTTCAATAAACCATTAACCGCAAAAAGAATTTTTCAAATCAGTCAGAGATTGTCCGCTATATACAAACTTTTAGCTTTTGTAATATTAATACCTATTAAATGAAATACAATGTCTTCGTATTGATCTGTATATTTGTATTGACTCCTTTTTAATTATTAACATGTGGAATCTCGTAAAATTTCTAATGAGTCACGATATCGTAAATGAAATGTTCCTTCTGTCCAACGTCAAGTTATAGACTTGACTAGATGTTTCGATTCCAATGATAGATAATAATCTATGTATACAAAAATATGTGCCAACCACATATCCAATTATCACACAGAGTACTAATTCGATAGAAAGGCACTAAAATCCTATTTATAATCCACAAAAAGATTTGGCTCAATTACTATTTTACATACAGAATTCTGCAATTCGAGCGAATTTTGCACTTTTTCCCGCAGTTTCCTTTTTATCTCACTCGTGTTCCTACAAAGCCTTTCATCTGCGGTGAAAGCTTTAATTAAATATAGTAGGTTTTCGTTCTCAAACGCAAAACCAACATTCATACCAGCACATAATATCAAAAGTGCAGCCCATTAGCTGATATTAAATATGAGTTGGGAATCGGTTTATTTCTTCCTGAATTGAATGAAATATCTTTAAAAAATTAACAGCATGATTTATTAATATGGGTCAAGTAGAAGATTTTAAAAGAGAGGGAAGGTAGAACAATTTAAAATTTTAATTATTTTCTAATAGTTTTCTTCTAATACAAAGTATTTGTGTCACAGCTAGAGGAAGTCGAAAAAAGTATGTCACTGATTTTAAAGTTAAGCATAAGGATTAAAAGATTATAGCACTGGAATCAAACCGTTTGCTACCACGACCCTTTTCATCTGAATAAAGCTGAAGATTTGCTTGTGTCAACACACTAATCTCAGGAATTAAGGATCCGATGTGAAATATTATCATGGTATTAAATAGCTGGTTTATTAAGAAGCGTTTTAAATATTTCGCTACTTCCAATTGAAGAAAAAGTAACAAACAAGGTTGTCCGTCGAAATAGATCTGCCTTTGAGTTTTGTCCGTCACAAAATAAAACAGTTGTTCGAAGGGCTTTTGTGCACTATATAAAAGACATTTTACTGTTATATAACTCATCACAATATGTCTGGGACAATATGTCAGGGATTGTCCTTTCACAGTGGATCTTGAAATTCCACTAACAGAATGGGAAAGATTTAACAAAATTCCAGGGGCAATGCAAATGCATAAGCGAAACCGCAGCAAAATGCTGGTACGTAAAATAATTTGGCACAGTTGTCACTGCAAGTGACTCGCGACCTAACGACGTATGACCCCACTCACGACAAATATTTACATTGGACATGAGTGCGTTATTGTGTGGGTGTATTTGTTTTGGGTCTATTTCTGGATCTACTATAAAGCGTAATGTAAATTGTTGGTTAGAAACTGTAAGTGGGTTTAATAATGCATTTAGGCATACAACCCGGAGAACCAGAGAAGTGATATGAAAAATATTATGTCAGAGTTAAATTGAACTTGCCAACCTTCAGTGGACAATCGTGGTGGATACCCTCTTTAAACCTTCTACTTAATGGAAGTACATCGTTAGCTTTCTCCTTTGCAATCAGATAACTGATATGAAAAACATTGTGGCAGAGTTAACTTTAACTTGCCAACCTTCAGCGGACAATCGTGGTGGATTACGCTCTTTAAACCTTCTACTTAATGGAAGAACATCCTTAACCTTCTCCTTTGCTCAGCAGTGGGACATTTACAGGCTGTAACTTACTTTAACCTATTGACAACAGCTCGTCCTGGTAAAACAATACCAGACAAGCACAGAAAATTGACGTGAAGTAGCTCATATAATTGTATTTCATTAGATGAGAAAAAAAGCACGAAAACTCCCTTTTACATTCCTTCTAATAATTTCTACACCCATTCTTTCCTTAAGCTGACAACGCATATTTAGCTTCTCTGGGCACGCTCACCTAGTATGAGTTTTAAATTTTTTTAATAGAATATATTTCAACCGGTCTTCTATTCATTGACTAATCATGCCTCTAGCGAAATTTTACATTACTAACACTGCGAATCAACGTATGCATACTGCACAATTAATTTAAAAAAAAAGCAATTTTTTATACGTTAGTGAATACTTTTAAAACTCTTGTTGTAGTAAGTGTCATACTCGTACGGGTGACCCGCATTCTCTTTGCTCGCTATTTTATACATATAAAACATAATTGAATAAACAGTCTGTGTTCTCAAAATATGCCCTATATATTATATCAAAAAGCCTACAAACGTCGCCCGTATGTCATAATAACGTTATGAAAATTTTAAAACTAACTGCTAAAAATAAAAATAAAAAACTAGAGTAGGTACAACATTCGTAATCACGCTAAATTATTGTTATCGTATCTCAATACATTTTTTACGGAAGATTTAAAATCAATTGTCAAAATATATTCATACGCAATAGCGACAGTTTAACGTGATTAGGCATGTGCAAATTGATCACTCAATTGTTGTTTTGATTAAATCTTGTTTCCATACAATTTCACAAAAAAAGAGAAAGCGTTTATTCTCTTGATCTAAAAATATGTATACCGCCATCAGCCAGTCTGTCTGTCATCGAGCCTCATTATTTAGTAAAATATATGCAAGGGATTGAGACAAATCCTTTTTAAAAAATTTCCATTCATCCCAAAGACGATCCATATTTTTTTTAATGTGTCGCTGAAGCAAATAAACAACTCATTCAAAGCTTCGCAAGATGAAAGCGAAATGGTTGATAATATCTAGATCCATTTACTTTACCTATTATAGCTACTTGAATAGAAATAAAACTATTTAGTAGGACAGTAATAAAATGTGTCGAATACTGGAATGTTCCATATATTTTAATTTTTATAAAATTTAAAATCGTAATTATGTTTGTTTTAAAGGAAAGCAAAAACTGCTGAATATTTTTTAATAGTTTTTTGTTGTTTGGTACTCTAGCTCGCGACAATGCGTTTTTGGTTTCTCTTTGTATTATTTTTTTCTGCATATAAATTATGTAATTTCATTCTCATTCAAATATTCAGTTCAATCAAATATATTAAGAAAACATTTATATTTTAGTTTTATTAAACTTGAAAATGAATATTTGTTTTCGATAATAAATTTACATTTCCCAACACTTTTATAATGTGTCAAAATAGCCATGGTATCTTGCCGTTAGAATAGGTATATTTTTTCCTTTGTTAATCATTCGTTAAAAGCATTCGCGTGTCAAATACTTTTTTAGCGGGAAAATACGAACACTCGAGAATTAATAAAGGTTGGTCGTCCATTTTCGAACTAAGAAGTCAAAATGTACTCTGCCTTTCTGAGATGGTTTATTTAGCACTTTATAAAGGACGCCAGGTGTCAGGAGTATATAGTGTACTAAAACCTGGCCCAGTGTATGGGACACTTCAAAAACATCTCCTTTTGCGTGAATACTTGGGTTCTTGGATGTTTTGAAAATACAATTGGGCTCGTTAGCTGCCGCTGGTACTGGCTAGGACAACGTCTGCAAGGTCCACTAGTATTATATATACACACAGTGACGGATTATTTATCCTTAAGGCAATGTAGGCACGTGCATAGTGTACAAGGGGCGCACGAGTGATGAAGGGGGCGCGCTAGTGGAAGGACTCCACCATAGGGAAAGAGTGACGAGCATTTTTAGCTCATGAGGCGGTAGTTTCGTTGGTGCCTAGGGTCGACAAATAGTTTAATCCGCCACTGTTAATATACATATGATTTAAATTATTTCAGATCGGTGATACCTATCATTGCGCGATATGTAACATTATTTTCGATGAAACTAACATTGATACACATTTTGACAGTGAAGAACACGAACAAAAAATGCTATTCGCAATAAACAGAGCATCTGATGTTCTATTCGATTTTCAACTCGATACGAATACGAATAAATCCGATTATCACTTTGATAGGAATCGATTATACAGCGTTAGTGATGTAGACGACGAAAACTTGGATAATGTTTACGAATATGACATGAGTAATGATAACGATAGTGCCGGTAGTAACATCGATATTTCTCCGAAAAAAGTGTCGTATGCATCCGTTGCTAACAAACCGCCCCCTGCTAAATTGATTGGTAAATAAAGAGTATATATAAAATTTTTGAACTTGAAACTTTTGAAGTTTTAATTTTTTTATATTATCTACCTAAATCATATTTCTAATTTTATATAACAATTACTTACCAATCAATTTAGCAGGGGGCGG
>DVVJ01001867.1:0-10573 GCA_018234505.1 Junonia neildi neildi
ATTATTTTATGTTTAAAAAATATATTATATTTATTCATTCGTGTACCTATATATTTTTATGAACGTACCTACGTCTAAGTAGTTGCTTGTCCTACAACAACTAGTTGCGATCTTCCCTCAGCTACTGGGTAAGTACATAAAATTAGTCTAACTTGTCTAAGTTTACAGAATTTAATTCATTATTATTTTTAAGTTGTACGAAAATATTCTGTGACAGATGACCATTATACTTAAAAGTAAAACATAATACAAAGCAAATTAAAAATATACAACAGTAGGCATCACAAATATAAGACTGATAAACATTCAGTCATCTTGCGCTCCGTAAAAATCACTTTTTACGACGGGCCAAGCTCCTCTTTAATACGGTGATGATCAATTTGTTATGCCCTTCAGTGTGATAGCTTAATAAATTGAATTATTCAACTCAGTATACATTGGAAGTTATATATCATAGCAATTGAATATTAAATTTAGTGATAAAATGTTTATCGCATTAAAGTTATGGAGGAGAAATATTTGTGTAGGTCTTCAATGTTTGTGGCTTCACGAAAACTATGAATAAATACGAAATAACGGAACACGTATACATTATTCATTATAATATGACATTATACGCATCGCCTATTTATTTTTGTTGATAGATAACTGGTTTTTACAAATTTTCATTATAATTTCAAGGATTTTCTGCAAATTCTTGAAATTATAAATAATAAACACCATTGTTATGTCAAAATGTTCACTAAAAATAATTACATTTAACAAATACCACAGCTGCCTACTGTGGAATTTGTTTAATCGCTGAGTGCTTACCTAATAGTTTTATTTGGTTACAGGCGTTACAGCTTATTGAAATATTTATTGCAAGATTTTTTCCCTTGGTTTATGGAATTGAAATAAATGTCTGAAGTCATTTCTGTTAATTCTTAAAGTATGCGGTGGAACTGCTTAACAATCATTCGACCAGTGAGCTGTATTGCTGTAGTAATTAATTAGATACAGGAATAGTAATGAATTATTTTTTTAATGGTCATAATTGGAAAGAGTAATTCCATACTATCAGGCAAATAGAATCTAATTATTGCCATGCAAAGCCAGGGAAGGTCTCTTGTATCGTATGTCAAACGGAACATATGGTGCCTTATGTATATTAAGATGTAACGCAGTAACCACTAACGGGAATGTAGTTTTATACAATTTATTGTATAAAGTTTCCTTATTAAGTTCTTAACTCTATATATACTTATGTTTAAGACAGTTAGCTTAATTAAAGTTTTCCCTGAAGCGCGGTGCAATTACTCGGCCCGTGTAAATGCAAATAAGTTTGGAGCGCCCGTGTTGTTTATGCCGGCCACTGAGAACGTTTTCCAAAACTCAAAATACGAACTCTGTGTTTCAGCCCTTCACACAATTATGTTCGAGATGGCTCACGAACCTAACACAGGAGACACGTTGAGCGTTATGTGTCTAAATTAAAATGGTCTCGATTTCGGATATTCACAAAGTTGCCCGTGGATTCCCAAGTTTCACCGCAACACAAATTAAAAGTTTGCAGACGCTGGTTAGTGTTGCGGTACCACGGGAATGATTAACCATTACGTGGAACATAAAATATTTACATAAAACCGCCTAAACGAAAAAAGTTTTCATCCTTCATATAATAACTGGATGTTTGATTCAATAGTACGAAAAATTACAACAAGCGTTTAAGATCGATATCTTGAAGGTTCAGGAATGTTAATGGTTTACGAAATATTTTTAGCACGTCCGTGAAATTGTTAATTTTCATCGATTTACGTAATAAGTTACGCTCGGCATTGAAAAACAGCGCATTTCATACTCGAATGCCTTTAAACAGCGATGAAGCGCAAGATCAATTTAATCGTATAAATTCCTCGCACCTCGTGGCCGGGGCTGCAATGTGACGTGTCCAGAAATGATAAAAGTTAATTGGCATTTGTCAAGGAGACCAGGTAATTATTTCTGTACGTGCAGAAATGGTTTTATTGTTTCGTCTCGATCATTGTTCGCACTTTGCCGCTTTTTATGTAGACAACTGATACCGCTCTCTTATTTATACACCCCTTAAAGGTGTATTTATGTTTTTGCTTTAAAAGCAACTTGAGATATTGCCAATTTTGCAATAGGTATCTTGATATTTTTAAATAATGTTACAGTAACTTAAAGATAAAAACATTAACTACAACACACCGTAAATAATACCAACGTTTCGTTTTATTTTCAGTTTTTAATTAATAAGTAGTTATATTTATTTTCTCTTATTAAATTGGCACTTTAAGTACATCGTCTGAAGCTTAATTAATAAAGTTTTATGTTAAAAATATTAATCAAGACCGAAGAGTTATTGCGTTAAAGAAAATAAATAAGTCAAATTAAGTAAGTATATAATTTCAAGTCCTTCGTATTTAACACTTAATTACTCAAAATAGAAACCACGAACATTAAAGCAAAAGCATTAAAGTTATAAGGATTAACCTGAGGCACGCAAGGTACACTAAATGCAGCGGACACGATAAATCTCTTAAGAAATTCTTGTCATCTAATGGCGATTTATAACATTTTTCTTAACACAAGGTGCGATTAAAAGATATTTGCCACAAGTGAAATTTCATGGAATCAATCAATTCAAACATGTTCTTCAACACCATGCTGTAAGAGTGTGTTTTATCAATATTTATCTACAATAACAATTAAAGTCGGATCCGAAGTCAGTAGCATGATTAATAAAGGAGGTTCAATGCCCTCAAGGCTGAGAGCAAGCTGATCAGAACACTGCTTCAGCACGACTCCAATCCATAAAGTTCGAGATAACTTCTGTGCTTCATTTACATTCGAAGCCAGTTCTCTTGCAAGTTTGCATTCGTAAATAACACTAATGATAAGTATTATCGAATTTTTCATTAAAATGTATATCCGTTCTAGCAATAAAATAACTTACAATTATACTCAAATAATTAACATACATAAATGTATGTACATTTAAAGTAACTTGCAGGAGCTTTGATATCGAGTAGATTGAGATACAAATTTTCTATCAGTAAGAATTATACGGTTATTATTCGATTTCTAATTTATAACGTAGTCTTGTAAAACACATACAAGTGTAATAAAACTTGAAAAGAGCCGTGTTTACACATGATACACTTCATTAAACTATTTTTTATACCTACACGGGCAGGAGTATTAATGAGATTCAGTGCTAGAAATATTATTAAATATCTATGTACCGACTATGAGTATTTATAAATGCATACGAAAAATTGTAGGACACATTTACCTATCATAAAGTTAGTTGAAGCTGATACTTTATTGAAACACTGTAGAAAAACATTTCTCTAGGAAGAGAAAAATGTAAAGAAACTTTTCAGAAGCCGATATGAGTAACGACAAGTCGAGTCAGTAAAAGCATTCGAGTCGTAACTCACTTCATCTCGATCGCGTCTCATATATCAATTCGCGTACGTATTAATGCCTTTAGGAAAAATATCGGATGCAGCGTCCATAAATACATTCGTAGCAGGTTCGCTGGGCACCAACATCGTCGCTCACCATGACGTCAATTAGTATAAGACTCGTAAACATGTACAGAGGTGAAAAGTTATAGCGGACTCTTGTTTATAGCGCGATCTGACTTACTATGTGTCGCGCAATAGATGTTTCCTTACAGATCCTTTTTTAAAGCACTGAAAAATTATGGCCTGTGTATAAACAATTCTCTCCTTATTTGTTAGTGAAAATGATGTCATGTCTTTTTTAATGTTTAAAGTCAAAAGGCTTTACTGAAATTTGAAACATTTAATTAATCGTGTAGGTGTGGTGCCTACAATAAGAGTAACTGAAAAGCTTATTCAGAACTAGGTTTAACGCGGCCGTAGAGACAGTTTATCAACGTTTCGGGACGTATACAGCACCTAAATAGCGCATGACTGAACCAATTTATGAAATACACGAGCCAGTTGTAAATTCACGAGCTATTGCGTTCCGCGCATTGAGCTGACGCGTTTTATTTTATTCCGCAAATTGAATACGCGGACATTTCGCGATTTACAGTCACAAACTCCATCTACCGGTCGGCATATTTTTAATTATTTGATCACACAATTCTGATAAATAAGCGAGTGTAATTGGCCGGCCGGCGGGCCTCGTAATTAGTTTATTTCATGTGCACACGCCCTAAAGTAATTCGTTTATGCATTTTAATTCGAATTGGCTCTTGAAGGCGTTATTGTATTAAGAATGATGGATGTAAATGATAAATTAACTTCAGGCTAGCTTTGTTGAAAAGAAATTCCTATGATAATACTTATTCATAGAGCTTATGCTTTTTTTATAATGATAATCGAATTCGGTAACATAAATACTATTTAAATCGAATGTTTTTCTTTTTTTTTTAATATAAAAGCTAAATGTCTAATAAAACATTTAATTTATATAATTAATTTAAATATGAAATCTTGTCTAATTTGAATTTGCTTGTATATTTAATATTGATAAGACAAGTATATTATAGTATATTTATAATAATATGAACTAATTAAATGTCGTTATGAATATAAAGTAGATAGTCGTTTCAAAGATATATAAATTTTAAGTTCAAGTTCTTTCTCTGTATCGGTTTTTTTTTATAATTTCGATTATTTTTAGACTATTTATAATCTACTCTTTCCTTTATCTCAGCATGACTATTTTTTGAGAAAATATCTATGACATTTTATGTTGTATGTTTATTATACATATTTCTTTATTAATTTATTGATCAGTTGATCCCTTGATTTTAATACCAACTATAAAAGGTATTCGGTTAAAATTTACTCAAGATACCTAAAAAATATATTCATATTGTAGCTCTATTAATGTAAATACCCAATTCACAATCTTAACTGTTACATATATGGGTTGTTTACTAATTGTTCTTTTTATGAAAAAAGATCAATATAGTAGGTAGTTGTGAATAACACATCAAGATACATCTTATGTTATGCTTCATAGCTCAATAAAGTGTGATTTCGTAATTTGTGTATTATTTAACATAATAGTGGCGACGAGGACAATTTCATAAAATATGGATCATAAATCAGTGAAATTTAGTGAGTTTAATCCGAAAACAGACATTTGGGACAATTACATCGATCGACTAAAATTTTGTTTTGAAGCAAATGGAATTGTGTTGGATGGTGCTAAAAGGGCAAATTTCTTTACTGTGTGTGGTGCTGAAGTGTTTGAGACATTTTTGGCGTTGATTTCTCCTAGAAAAGCTAGTGATGTGACATTTGGTGAAATTGAATTAATATTGACAAAACATTATAGTCCTAAATGTAACGAAATATCAATGTCATATAAGTTCTATACACGTAATCAACAAACAAATGAAAGTGCTTCAGAATATATAGCTCAATTACGTAAAATTAGTTCTGCATGCAATTTCATAGACTTAGAGCGCATGTTACGAGATAGAATTGTATGCGGTATGAAAGATCGTCGATTACAATATGAACTCTTAAAAAAAGATAATTTGCAATATCAAGATGTTGTTGATATGTTATTATCATGTGAAAGTGCTGGGAAGGACTGGGATATGATGCAGTCAATACAAGTTAACAGCAGTGTTATTACTACGGCATCAAATACACACAGTCAACCATCCGCACCCGAACCAATGGACATTAATGCAGTTCAACCAAGGACAATGCGCTTGTGCTACCGTTGTGGTGACCGTCATGGTGGAGTGTGTCGTTTCGTTAACGTAATATGTAGATATTGCAAGAAAAAAGGACATATAGAGAAAATTTGTATGTTAAAAAAGAAGGCCGGAAATAGAAATATAAACTTTTCAGAAGAAGTAGATAATAATTTGAATGGAATTTATAATGTTCAATGTGACAATAGAATACCACCGTTTTTAGTCCAATTACTACTAGAAGGAGTGCCAGTACAATTCCAAGTAGACACCGGTGCAAGTTTTTCGATAATAAATGAAAATACATGGGAAAATCTAATTATGCAATGTCGATATTTAAGACTTAGACCGGTTCCACTTACTTTACGTACCTGGACGAATACACCAGTGGTACTACTAGGACAGTCATTGTTGCGGGTTGTTTACGGAGATATTTCGCAAAATTTAAACATAATTATTGCAAAAGGAAGCGGTCCTAATCTATTAGGACGCGACTGGCTTGCACCGCTTAACATATCGTTAAATATTAATTTATTATTGAATGTGGACAGCGTAAATATCGATAATATTGTGACAAAACATAAAGAAGTTTTCAAAGAAGGTCTTGGTACCTATCGTGGAACATCTGTAGCTATACATTTAAAACCTGATGCAATTCCTAAGTTTCTCAAAGCACGACCTGTCCCTTATGCCATTAAAGAAAGAGTAGAAAGAGAAATAGATAGATTAGTAGAAGAAGAAGTTCTGCGTCCTGTATCGTTTTCCGAATGGGCTACCCCTATTGTACCAATTATAAAGAAGTCGGGAGAAATACGGTTGTGTGGGGACTACCGCAGTACAGTAAATCAGGCAACGGAGTCTGATACATACCCTATGCCAACCGCCAGTGAAGTCTTTGCTACAATAGCTGGAGGAAAATTCTTTACTACGTTAGATTTGGATCGAGCATATACACAAGTAAAGGTGGATGAAGCAACTGCAAAATTATTGACTTTAAACACGTGTAAGGGATTATTTTCAGTACACAGATTACCCTTCGGTGTTAAGGCTTGTCCTGGTATATTTCAAAGACTAATGACAGCACTATTGGCAGGTATCAACGGAGTAGCAGTTCTTATAGATGACATAATAATTAGTGGTCATACAATGCTTGAGATGGAACAAAGGCTAGATATAGTTTTGGATCGTATTAATAAAGCCGGATTGCGTCTTAATAAAAACAAATGTAAATTTTGCAAAGAGACAGTGGAATTTTTGGGATTTGTCATTAATGGTGAGGGTATACACCCTGCTCCAAGTAAAGTAGAGGCAATTATTAAAACACCAGCTCCAAATAATGTACAAGAATTGCAAGCATTCCTTGGTCTATACAACTTTTACGAGAGATTTATACCACATAAGGCAACAGTGTTAGAACCACTGCATAGATTACTAGATAGATCTCACATTTTTAAGTGGACAGAAAAGGAACAAGATGCTTTTGATACTGCAAAAACGTTATTGACTTTTCACACTACATTAGTTCATTACGATTTACACAAGCCTCTCATTTTAACTTGTGATAGTTCAGAATATGGAGTAGGAGCAGTCCTATCACATGTTATGGAGGATGGACAAGAGCAACCTGTTGCTATGAGCTCCAGGACATTACATTTGCACGAAAGACGCTATTCACAACTGGATAAGGAAGCGACAGCAATAATGTTTGGTATTCAGAAATTTCATAACTATCTAGCAGGACGTCATTTTACAATCGTAACTGACCATAAACCGTTGTTAGGTATTTTTGATCCAAGAAAGCCTATGCCTACAATAATATCTCCACGGTTAACGAGAATAGCAATTGTACTAACATCTCATGATTATAATATTATTTATCGACCTGGTTCACAAATTGGTGACGCAGACGCTTTGAGCAGATGGCCACAACCGATTGCAGAGCAAAATGAAAACCAAACGTATGAGATTCTGTTGATTGCTGAGAAACCAGATGACTTTCCATATACAGCAAATGAAATAGCAGTTGAAACTGGAAGGGATTCAATACTTATGCGTGTAGTTCATTATCTCCAAAAGGGATGGCCTGACAAAGTTGTTGATAAAGATTTGCGAACTTATTGGTTACACCGTTCAGAACTTTCGTTGCAACATGGATGTATATTATTAGGATGTCGTGTTATAATACCGACCTCACTTCGACAAGCGGTGTTGCGTACTTTACATAGTACGCATAATGGAGTTGTACATACAAAATCATTGGCTAGAAGCTACGTTTGGTGGCCACATTTAACTGAAGATATTACAGACTTAGTCGCTAATTGTGACAAATGTTTGCAAAATAGAAAGATGCCTGTTAAGACTACTTATGAATGGATTTCACCTATGAGACCCTGGTCAAGAATCCATATCGATTTTGCTGGACCATTCTTAAATAAGACTTTCCTAATAGTGGTAGACGCATTTTCTAGGTGGCCTGAAGTTTTTCAAGTAAATAATACAAATTCGGCAACGGTAATTCGTCACTTAAGGATGTTATTTGCAAGTCATGGCCTATGTGAAACAGTGGTCTCTGATAATGGAACAGCTTTCGTGTCGAATGAAATGAGAACATTTTTAGAAGGAAATAAAATTAAACATGTCACAATCGCACCTTACCACCCGGCTACTAATGGCTTAGCCGAAAGGATGGTCCAGACCGTTAAGGATAAGTTACGAAAAATGGATAATTTGTCATGGGACGTAAAAATTCCACAGATGTTGCTTGGTTTACGCGTTACGCCGTGTAGTGCAACTAATAAGAGTCCGGCAGAACTTCTCATGAACAGACGCTTACGTACAGTCATGGATAACCTTCACCCTGACAATTTATTACATAAAAAAATTGAGAAGCAGATGGACAGCAATGGTCAAAGAGCTAATAGAGACAGCAACGTTGGACAAAAGGTTATGTTTAGGAATTATAATAGAGGACCTAAGTGATTATCAGGTAAAGTTGTCAATAAAGAGGGACCATCAAGTTATAGGGTTCAAACAGATGATGGTACTGTGGTAAGACGTCATATCGACCAAATCATAAAAGTTGGACGTAGACAAGAAAATGAAAATAGCACTGAAAATGAGAAAGACAATGAGAATATAGAAACAGAAAGGCCTGAGAGAAATAATAACAATAGTGACATGGAAGAAGAGATATCGGTAGAAGATGAACCAATAATTGAAATTCCGAGTCCAGAACAATGGGAAGAAATGTTAGGGATCTCTAAAACAGCTGAGATAACTACACATGGTGGAAAAATTAAAAATAGATTGCATGTTCATTCTAAGCATCCTTATGCTAGACCAAGTTCTTCGAAGGATAATAATTTATATATGTTCTAATAACAATAATATTATATCTGTTTGCATTGTAAGGTGTTAGCATTTATTCGTATAATGTTTTATTAAAATTATTGTAATCAATTCAAAGTATCATTTATTAATAATTTGATTGTTAAAATTAAATAATAACTTGGGGGGAAGGTATGTTACATATATGGGTTGTTTACTAATTGTTCTTTTTATGAAAAAAGATCAATATAGTAGGTAGTTGTGAATAACACATCAAGATACATCTTATGTTATGCTTCATAGCTCAATAAAGTGTGATTTCGTAATTTGTGTATTATTTAACATAATAGTATTGTAAAGAGAATAGCTCTCATTCGCTTAGGAGATTGTTTCGTACGCAAACATTTTCTTTTGATCTAGTATTCATGGAATACGATTGAAATGTTAATTTTATTACAGCTTTGCACAAAAGAGGGGGATTTTAAAATAAATTTATTAATTTATATGTTTCATAAACTGAGTCAAGTAAAGGAAACATAAAAACGATTTTTAATCAAAGAGTCTCAATTCAAATCTTAGCAAACATCAGTATGATTTCAATTTATAATGATAGTATGCTGTTTTACTTATAAAGTAACGAGTATGCAAACAAATTTTGGAAGTTAACCAAATTATAAGTTATCTTGATTGCATGATAAATGAAGTAAAACCCAGTAATTCAAAATATTATATTTACAACATAACTCGACATACGTAAGTATTTAGTGAGGTTTATATAATATTTAGAAAGGTTTGTCTCATATTAGATTCATTTATTTTCCTTAATTGATACGATAATATATATAGGAAAGCAAACGAGCAGACAATTCTACCTGATGGCAAGTGGTCATTGTCGCCCATAGACAACTGCAACATAAGGGATGCTGCGGTTGCGTTGCCGGCTTAATATTAAAATATATTTTATTTTATTTGGGTTTAATGTACTTAATTGTAATTGTAGCTAAAAAAAATAAGGAAACGATAGTGTTTTAACATGCATTCAATTGCACATACATATTTATATAGCTCATCAGCTGGTAAAGCCGTAAGTTATACCAGTACAAGAATGAGTTGAACGACTAATACATCGTGTGTAGATAATAACCTGCTGACCGTAGTTGCTAAAGGGTATAAAATTGACCTCATCACTATAACTAGGGAACAATAATATAATGTATCTGTTATATTAAAGATTTTGAAAACTCGTCCGGCCAAGACGCTAATCGTTCAGTAATAAATAATAACTAATATACGCACTTTATCTGTGTTTAAAATAATTTTGGACTTGGGTAGTTATCGTATAAACATAAAAAAATATGCTGAATATAGACAAACTGTAGAAAAAATATGACGGCGCAAGTGGAATAGACAATATAAAGAGTGGCTTTTGATTGGCCATGTTTCAAAAAGTTTTGCAGATTTGAAATGGAAGATGGCGGCAGCACAACGGCTTTGCGACGAATCGCTATGTTATATGTTGACTTGTGTTTACAAGAAATCCTAATGAAG
>DVVJ01001868.1:0-10570 GCA_018234505.1 Junonia neildi neildi
GTTATTATGATTATCTGACTTATTTAGTCTCATGAATACGCATCGTATCGTTTATGTAGATACGGAAAGTATGCGAAGCAGCTAACAGCCAAAATCCCATTCTATATTATTCTTATTTATACCCTTTTTAAGCTGACATATCATATTCAACTGTCTGATTTTCTATAAGTTTGTCCACTATTCAATTCTTAAAGGTTATCGAAAATGTCCCTTAGGGCGTTCAAATTGTCGCACCTGTATCGCACGTCTGTAGAACGCCTAACGTCAGAAACATTAGCCGTAATCAAACCGAGATAGATGCCGGTTTCATTAACCAGCAGTTATTGAAAGTTATCGGCGCCATGTCGGTGCTGTCGCCTGCAACTTCATTAACTCTTCCTTATGACTTCATAATGATTTATTACATGCAAAGTGTGTGTTGAGGTTAGTTTAACATTCTTGAGTTTCGATAATGGAGTGACGTGCGGATAGATTAAGGCGGATTACAAAATTGCGACTTTTATGTTTTGTTTGTGTATTATGCAATATTGTTTAAGAGTCCATTGATCTTTGTATGTTTTATTGGTACAATTCTGTCAATATATATAAAATAACAATAATGTTTAATTGGGTTGAACATTTGGATAACGATATGTTTGATTTAAATTGACTATAAGTAACTAAAGCAATTTTAAAATAATCTTTTTGATTTCTATTAATAATGTTGAAATTTAAAGCAATAGCAAATATTATCTATACCTTTTTTTGGGTACCAGTTTTATCAAGTACTACATTTCCTACTTAATATAGCGAACATTTTTCCTTTTTATTCTTTTATTATTTGTTATTTGATTAAAATTCCTTTTTACAGTAAAAAATTTAAAAAAAAAAAACATAAATTCTTTAATCTCTATATTTTTCTTTATAATATTTTTTTGTCCTCTACTAGTTTAACTGACCGTAACTAAATAATCTAGTAGGCCCTATCTTTTCATACATGTCAACCACAAGATTAAGAATGATCCAAACAGTTGCATCACAAAACCTTCAAATGATTTGTAGAGAGCAATATTAAAGGTATTGAGATGTTGTGTAACAAACTGACAAACAGTCACGGTTATTATTGGCAATAACGCATAAATTATAGATAGGTACGTTAATTGATTTGGTTTTAACGTTTAAATTATTTTCCTTCTAGAAATAATTTTATTTATTATTCTAAATACCTATAAAGTTTATTTGCATAAAGAAAGAAAATCTGATTGTGATTATAAAATGCCTGTATACCACACACATAATACATTTTAGCAACAGCTAAATAAATAGACTCACTCACATAGGGACATACAATTCGAAAAACAACGCTCATTTTTATGTCATTAAATTCAAGCAAATCACCACGAAATAAAAAAAGAAATGGCATTTACCTACTTCATAACATAAAGTGTAACACTTTTATCACCTACAAAAAAAAAACTATCACCATTTCTTGAACCCCTATAATGTATTTTCTATTAGCACTTCCATTCACACTACAAAACTTCGTCTCTACAAACATTTTGAACAAACTTGGTCCAAATGTTTGATCAAATATTTCACCAAACGTTCTAATGTCGCATGTTTTTGTTCCACCATTGTTGACACACAGACTGGAAAAACTCGATCTTAGTCAAATGTTTGAGATTTTTTTGTCTACTACATAAATAATAGCTGAGTATTAGTCACTCGTATTAAAAAACGATATACGAATGTTAGGTTACGTTAGGGTACTTTTACGGAAAAATACATCTTTTTTTCTAATTATGAAAACAACAAAGAATGACTTAATGCTTAACATTAAATATATGTAGTAGGTATTATAGGATAAACCATTAAATAGTTTTTGGTACCAACTTTTTCTATCACAGTGGACATTCTTAGAGAAATTATAAAGAAATAGTGCTTCATTGCAAAAACGCAGTCCAAATCAAACAAAAGACACATATCAAATTTCTTAAAAAAAATGCGGAAGCAAATTTTTACTTTCTCTTTTACAATCAAATATAATAATAACAAAAACCACGAAAAAGGGAAAACATATGTACAAATTAACCATTTAGAGACACAAGAAACGCCACAGGCGGTACAAGTGTTACGTAACGGACAATACCAAATCAATCCGACAGACGACTGAACCCGGAAAACAGTACTTGGCACACTTCTTGAGAGACCAAAGAAAAAACAAAGAACAAAGGGTAAGAAGACTCATTGTTAAAAACAATGGCTGGATAGAATTTTCGAAAAACGAATGTAGACATTTTGAATTTCGAAAAAAGGCATTTCTTGTGAGCTTTATGTAAAAAAAAACTAAGTAAAGAAGATTCATTGTTGACACTAATTCTTTGGATGGATTTTTCGAAAGATAATATGGAAATTTTGAATTTCGAAATAAGGCGCACTTGAGGAATAAATGAAAAAAAAAGATTAAAAAACAAGCTTCTTTAGAATTCTAAAGAAGACAAACTGTCAATACTAACAATGGTTAGATAGATTTTTCGAAAAACAAATGCGGAAAATTTAAATCTTGAAAAAGGTTTACAATTTAAAATGGCGTTTGAACAGAATTGAGTTGTTCTAAAAGTCTTTATTGCTTAAATCGATACGCTTGTCTATATGTTTTTTGTGGTACAAACAACGTTTGATTGCAAAAGCAATATCGCATTTCGGAAATCGGATGAAGTAGAACTATTTTGTTATGATACATAAATGTGCTACAATATAAATGAGAGAAGCAAGCCATTTTAAAGAAAGAATAATTGAATACTGAAAAGTTAAATTTACTATATTCCAAGAAATTGTGTACAATCTTTAATTCTACAAAAACGTCGACTATTAATAAGGCATCATTAATATCCCTACTTTCCCTTCCAAGTTATTATTAAGCTTCTACTAAAGTAGATGTGCTAGCAGATACTACAATAAAATAACAAAACCCATAGGAGTTGAAACCAGCTACATATACGTTTCCACAACCAGTATAACTATTAAGGCTAACTAA
Organism: Junonia neildi neildi; assembly: GCA_018234505.1. Taxonomy (NCBI): domain Eukaryota; kingdom Metazoa; phylum Arthropoda; class Insecta; order Lepidoptera; family Nymphalidae; genus Junonia; species Junonia neildi. The sequence continues at coordinate 3,017 of DVVJ01001868.1, forward strand.
TCCGTGTCTGTTCACAGCAGGAAGATAACTAAATAGGCTACTTAGCAAAAACTCAAACCTACATATTAGAACTGTGAGAAATGCAAAGATATCTTACTTTGTCGAAGCACTCTACTTAATATCTATTTAGACTCCTGTGCCTTCTAATAGGGCAAAGTCATTCGAACGATAAACCAAATTCACGTAACTTAATTATATTTTTTCATGAAATTTCTTCAGTTTATAGAAGCACGGTTAATTCAGCTTCTATTCTTCTTCTTAACAATAGATAATTTCCAGACGAATTGAATATAAATTTATAATAACAACAAAGTCAACTACAATATAAATCGTCGTGTGCCAATAACTGGATTATACCGCAAATGAAATTGTGTAATTCATTTGCGGTTAACATTTGAAACGATGTCTCATACACTATAAAGATTTCTAAATTGTAAAACCTTGCAATGAGCCTGCACGCTTGTAACCAAAGATCCACTGTTTATTCAAGACAAAACGTTTAAAGAAATGTCGAAATAATCAGTATTATGCACGTCGTTTATGGTTATTAGAATATTATTGGTCATTCCTCAGGAACGGCTAAAAAAAGGATCCTATTAACTTGGTCTTCTAACTTTACATCTGCGAAATTTCATGGCAATTGGTTCAATTAGGACGTGAAAGTGGAAGAAACAAACACTCACTTTCGCATTTATAATGTGAGTAGGGATATTGGGTCTGTGTGTACAGTTCTTCATCAGTTCGTGACCACGACAGATGCAAGTCTTTCGAAATGTAGAACAAATAACGAGATTTAGATATATCTGTAAGTTTTACTTTTGTAACGGATATAAAACCACTATGCTATTTCTGTTCTTCTGTTTTAGTGATATGGCCGCTGTTTTCTGCATTTAAGACTTTTGCATAATTATTTATCTTTGTCTTTTAGTGAACAAAAATGATAGTCTATTCTTTTATCAATTATAACATAATCTGTTTCGTAAGGTGTGAGTACCAATAAAGGTCGAGACACGTTGACAGTAACTTCAGGTGTAAAAACAATCATAAGCAATTTATGTAAATCTTATGTAACTCCGTAAACAAAACTACAAGTGTTATCTTCGTCTAATAAATAGTAATTGCTATACGGCCTCTACAGCCTCATGGGCAAACCAATAAAAGGTACTAAGGTTATATCCCTAGCTGGAGATGATTAATTTTCATCAAAACTTCTTCTAAACTAATCCAATAGTATAGTATAGTATTAAAACATCACTAAGACTTATAATTTTATAATTTCTAAGACTTTTAAATTTATGGATACATGTGCTATTAAAAATATACAAAAAGGACGATTTGATAAGGAAGCAAATAATTTGTGACAAAAATCTCAAAATTAATAAAATTGAAGTACCAGCATTATTTTAATACGCTCAATTAGGCGAAATTAAGTTGTTTTTTAAATACGACGCTATCATAAATGTACCAAATGTAATTTAATTAACAAACACTAGTTATGTTGGCGCATTCCTTAGTAAACTTGACGCCCTTTATTATAGAACTGGTGCAAGTTATTCTTGCACAAAAAGTGGTCTTAGATATGAATTAAAATGTATGTTGCTTGAAAATACATAGCTTCCTTGCGGTTATATGTTGTAAATTATATTTTTGTTTTGGATTTTGTTAAGCAACATCTTTAAAATGACTCTGGGAGAAAACAGCCATCAAGCATTGATTAAGGAAAGAGCTAAATAAACCTTCTCAAAAGACATGCAAAATAAAAACTTACTACCTGAATTTGTCTAAGTTTATTTAATACACTCTAACTAAAATTTACATGAATAGAATCCTGAGGCTTACGCCAAGAAGACAAACAAAGGACTAGATACTTTCAAAAAAGATTCTTTCGAACTCAATTCTTTGTATTTAATTTGTAGAAAAACAAAACATTGCTCAACTCTTATAAGTTCCTAACAATATAAATATTTCGTCCCTATAAATATGCTAGCCAATGATTATATTAAAGCGATAAACATTATAAAACTGAATTATGATATTGAGGATCACTAACATCTAATATTATCATAATTACAACCGTTATCACTTCTATAAATTAATTAGAATCGTTGATATCAGATTTTAGATTTAAGACATCTTTATCTTAATTGTGAGATAAAATGTGTTTACGTTGATAAGATAAAATTTTGCAAGGATTATTCAAATCACAAGGTCTTGGACGAACACCTTTGCAACCAAGTTTATTTATGAGATGCCTTTTAAACTGTTTATTACCACGTTTCTATAAATTTATCCTTGTACCATAGATAACACTACCACTATTAAAATATTTACAATAACATACAAGGAATTTAACTATACCATGAAAATAATTAAAAATCTTCCGTCGCCTAAAATGAGTCACGTATAAAACTTATCACATCCCATAATCATTAAACGTTACTGATAATACCGACATAAACAAAACAAGATCCGTGGAAGTTCAAGTACAGGCAAACAAACGTTTACTGTACACAGTTAAAATTTACGTTTCGAGCTAAACTCGTAAAACTTTACAACCGTCATTAACACATTTACTGCCCTTTAATTAGAAATTGATAAACTTGTAAATACAACCGACTGAGATGAAAGTGCTATTGATGCTAATGCTTTAAAACAAAAAGACCCACCGCGACACAATGGGACCATTCAAACCGATGCAAGAAACGTTTCAAAATCACTTACCATGCATCACAGCATCTGTATGAGCTGGACCAGAGAACAATTCACTTCCAGAACACGTAGCACAAATTAACGTATATAATTTAAAATCACTGTGCCCAGAATGCACCCTAGTGGGACGCCCGAAATTATTTTTATTCGTTATTCGATCGCGTGCGCGTTTCGACCGGCGCGTGGCGTTCAATAGCTGCCTGCTTTCAACTGAACTATCAGTGACTGACTGACGGTGCGCCGGCGTCTCTCCTCGTTGTTTACTATACCCCATGTGCAACACTGTCGAACGCTTGCGCGAGATTCAAACTTATCACCCTGAAATTTAGGTTCATTTCAGATTGTCAGTGTTTTCTATGCTTATCTGTGTTAGTAAGTCGGACACATGTATTTGTCGTTTAGTATGAATGAAAAATAAACTCTACGCATAGAGCTTTCTGATGGTCGCCGGCCATTTATATTGTAACCTTAATTAATGTTTTCAACCACTTGATATGTTAGCGTCAGTCCTCTAAACGTTTGTCTCGTTTAACAAATGACTATGATTCGTTGGTTTTTTCTATTTCTATTAATATTTATCTTTACAAGTGTTCGACCAGTGTTCGGAATTTTACTGTAATCATTATTGAAAATTGAGAAAACCCTTGGGTTTTTTATCATCGCCTAAAGAACAGTTAAGGTTACGGTTTTTTAAACTTCACTGTTATCAAGGTTGATAGAAGCCATAAAATTTAAAAGTTAATTGATGGACACATGGGTATATATTTTTTTTTTATTTAGAAAGAAGTTCATAAAATATTTATTGCATTATCATCTTTCTTAAAACATATATAATATAAGAAGAAATACTTGCACCAATTCGAAACTTGTAAAATCTGTATTACGTTTGACATTTCCAAGTATTTATTACATCTCACGAGAAACTTGCAAATAGATATATGATTGTTGTTTGAGTTGATTTATGTATCGAATGTATGTTAATTTAATAAACTTCGGATTTTCCTGCTCGCGGGGAGATCATCGATCGAGCAATGACGTAGGTACATACTACTAAATGTTTTATAGTAAAATATTGTTCAAACTTTATTTGAAAATGCCATATTTTTTTAGAAGTATAATTTTAGCCAGATTCTACCCACCAATGTAGTATTGATTAAGAATGTATGACATCGCGGTTAAATTAGTTAAGAAGTTATTCTGCTAGAAACAAAACATTGATCCCTTATTATTATTGTAATATTATTCGATTCCATATATTAGATAAAAAAGTGTAGATACAAATAAAAAATAAAAATAACTTAAAATGATCATTCTTTAATTTCACATTTAAAAAATAAATCGGAAGTGAACACATCCGGTCAAATTTTTATGCGTTTACTCAGTATGGGGGTTTCCTACAAAAATTCTTGGTCATGTTTTCTTCCTTTATCATGTTGTAATCAAAATCGATTAAGAAATTTTATCTCACGTAAATCCATCACATTTTCATTAAAATAAACTTAATTTTATAGGACCATAATTATTATTAGTGATATTTTAAATCTCAATCAACATAAAACATTATATTTTGGTTGAAACAAACTTACGTCACTTAATATAGAGTCACCATTGTACTTATTACAATTATTTTAAATGTCACTGACCTTTTTATTTTTTTATTCAATTTCGAATTCAAAGTTACGCAACGAATCGGAAATAATGACATCGCATACGACCTCAATCGTTTACCGTTTTATGTATGACCTAATCATTAAGAGCTTAGACGAGATCAAATCATGACTAAATACGTTGTTGGAAAGGAAAATCTACTCTAAATTAATTGAAATAAAGTCCAAAATCCTTTGGAATGTTCACCCTTGTACATATGGAAGAATGCACATTGATTTACATTTATTAAGCTTGAGTTACATTGCGAAATTAAATGATTATTTTAATACATAATTAATGAAATAACTAATATAATCTTATTAACTAATTTCGTGAAATCAACAGTATTGTTGCATTGGAAACATCAGTTTTGCGTCACGAATGCACTGTATACGGATACACAAATAACTTACAAGCAAAAAAAAATCAGTTACGAGTTTACGTGAATCTTGCAGTGTCGTCAGTTAAGAGTAAAAAAATATATACTCCGGCATAATGTAGCTCCGGGTTTATATCTGTCGCGTGCCTGGTGTCTTTCACACAGAAAAGTACTTTAAGGTTTAGTATTAAAGTTTATTTTTCTTTGAAAAAATCGAAGCACTTAGGTTCTTTTGTGTTATAATTTTTATTAGGTATAACTTGTCGCTATTCATTGTTGGTTTTTGAATGGACGTAATGAGAAGCGCCATATAATTGTTCAATTCAAGGTTTCCCTTAAAATAAATTATGATATGGTAAAAAAAATGTTTTGTTGTTTTTGATGTATTGCTACCCTAATTTTTTGTCTGATTAACATGGTTTTACTAATGTAAATAGATTTAGAATAGTATTAGATATGGTTTTAATTTGTTGTTCCCCTAATTTTTTAGATTTTAGGACCCATGTTGGTTTGTTGAAACTTCAACATTGGAAGGTTTTAAAAAAACGGCTTAATCAATCAATTCATAAGGTGTTTTTTTACTTCAAAAAGCTCAATAAATAAATACAACCTTTCTAGAATAAAACTTATAAATTTATATTTTAAGCCGTCTTTTTTCGAATACTTCGGATTAGGTGCCTTTACCCTACTAAGGTAAAGTTGCTAATATTTGGTATAGTCAATTTCCACCAACTTTGATAAAAATGAACTAAATAATGGCCCACGAACACAAGGGCATTTTGTCCGACATCAGACCAAAAATCAAATGACAACACGTTCATCTATGTCCGAGGTTGTTTCGGAATCTTTTTACGCGAAATTTTTGTACGTAATGTGCGTCATGCTACTCATGCCTCATGCGACACATTTGCATACGTTCTATTTGTGATGAGCCGAAAGTCTTTTTTTTTTTTTTATTTAGGAAGCCAACGTTGCATACAATTTATTTTTGAGTTACAATGCATTTAAAAAATATTTAAGATACTTACAAATTGTATGCCTCACTTAAAGGCTAACTCAACATTCATAATGCGATATAAGTAGAAAAAAAAAGTATTACAATCTTCTCGAGAAAAAAAATAATTAAAATTTATACACCTTAAATATAATGATAGAATTAATAAAAAGAAAACATTTAAAATAATATACAGTTTAAACATAAATTCATACTTATGTGAATAATAATAATTAAATCTACTTACTACAAATACACAAAAAGAAAAGAAAAACAAAAAGAAATTCATATTAGTAAGGGTTTAAGTAAGACAGTGTTTAAGTTGATAGATATTTTTTAAGTTTTGTTTTAAAAGATGATGCGGATAATTGAAAAATGTCTAAGCCAGCTTTTTTAAATATATTATTGTAAGTGATAACTATTCTATTAAGAGGAGCAGTCCTGCCTAAGTTACTCTTTGCAAATCGTTGACTAAAAGTTTGTTTCATTTTAACGTGGCTGCGAGCGTTGTATCTTGGTATAGCTAATCCTATTCTGTTTAATATATTTGGACAATCTATATCTCCATTTATAATTTTGTGTAAGAAACATAGATCAATTAAATCTCTACGATTAGTTAGAGTAAGCGTTCCATATATTTTTAAATGATCATTATAGTTTTTTGTCTGTTTCAGTGAATCTTTGTAACCTAAATGGCGTAAAAATTTTTTTTGTATTCTCTCTATTCTATCTTTGTGTAATTGATAATGCGGATTCCATGCAATAGAACAATATTCGAGTTTACTTCGTATTAATGAATTAAACAATGTTAATTTGGTTGAGGATCTTTTAAATTCTTTTGTTGCTCTTATAATAAGTCCTAATGATTGGAGTGATTTTGTTATTATGTTATCTAAATGAGGTATAAAACTTAATTTTTGATCTAAAATAATTCTAAGATCTCTTATTTGTTTTACTTTCTCCAGAGCATTTCCATTAATACAGTAATTATAGTTAAGGTTTTTAATTTTCCTACTGAATGTTATACTATAGCACTTTACATGATTTAATTTTAAATTACTGTTATCACACCATGTCGAGAGTGTATCTAAATCTAGTTGTATTCTCAAAGCGTCGTTAATATCTTTTATGTTCATATACATTTTTAGTTCGTCAGCATATAGTTGAAATTGACAGTACTTGAAACAGTCTATTATATCATTTATAAAAATTCCGAATAATATCGGGCCTAGAACAGAACTTTGTGGTACTCCCGAAGTTGCAGTAAACGTATGTGATTGAAAACCGTCAACAACTACATTCATTTCACGATTTATGAAGTAAGATTTAAACCACATAATGAGATTACCAATGATGCCGTAGCCTCTAAGTTTTTCCAACAAGATGAAGTGGTCGACAACGTCAAATGCTTTGGCTAGGTCTGTGTAAATGCAATCTACTTGTTCAGAATTGTCTAAAGCCATCGATAAATCATCGATGACAATAGCCAAATTTGACATAGTAGACCTTTTTTTAAGAAATCCATGTTGATTTTCTAGCATTGTTGATTTCATATGCCATGTTATTATCGGAGAGATGAATGATTCTAATGTTTTTGACAAAACTGACAATATACATATTGGTCTGTATTTCGATACATCTTTTCTATCTCCACTTTGGAACATAGGAACTACTTTTGCCTTTTTCCACATACTTGGAAACTCGCCAACGCCTAATGATTTATTATAAAGGGTGTCCCAGAAAGTGTAGATCAAATCAAACAGGGGTGAAGGGGAGGTCATTTGCCATCTTCTGACCCCAAAAGTTGTAATCCGATTTTTTGTAG